>JAPYZH010000589.1:0-51994 GCA_030523085.1 Meteorus colon | reverse complement strand
CGATTGTTTGCAAACGATTAATCGACCAAATCGATATTGTTAATTCGATCATAATCGATTGTCAACAATCGATTTTTCCGTTCGATTGTTGCAACACTAATGCATATGCCATTATGTATGCCAATGCACGATGAAATTTTCAAATTTTTCGTATTGTTCATGCCCTCGAAATTGTGCAGAATCAATCCCGCGTGAATATATATAATATGTAGACAATGCCAGTCCATATTATGAACGAACACTCATCTAGTTAATCAAATGTATATGTGAGCTACAACAAAAGGCAATTGTGCGTTAATATAATGATAATTTTGAATTTTTATGTAAAACATCATTTGATATAAAGAACAAACTATGATGAACTACAAATTTGAGAGGCTCAGATATATATATTGTCATTTCCAAATTATTAATGCAAATAATTCGTTACCAAACACGGCATAGAATATTGCCTCGTATAATTTCATTGTTGCATGCTCAACAGAATATTATAAATAGGCAAATGGTGAAAAAGTGGGTGAATTTCATAGTTTTTATATTTCATATTAAGCGACAAGTTGGATTGACCTACATTGACATCAGTTGATATATCCATTGCGTGACCACAAACAAAGTCCAATAATATCCATCCAACCAACAACAGCGAGTACATTTTATCTGATTATAACGCGATATAAAGGGATTTTAATGGTTGATACTATAAGCTGTTATCTATTTTTCATTCCATGTTGTACGCGGTATAATGCAAATTTACTGTAGCATATATATGAATATTTTTGGTATATTGCGTGTAGCTTGTTTTCCCTATCGAGCTTATCTTTATTTGGCAGCCACTATAAATAAACAAATTTAACGAGACAATAAAAAGATACGTGAATGAAATTGAAATCTAGTGATTTGTTGAGATATAAATCTATGAATGAGTCCGTATAAATATGTCTACATTTTTTGGCTTTGTGGGTTGCTCTAGTGGAAGATCAATCGTGGCTCTAGTCAACTGCTGTGTATAATGCTTTTTACTAATCTTGCCGCATGCTTGTTTGTAAAAGCATTCCATTTCAGTTATATAGCTGCTTCATATGTAAGTTTCTACTTGCGCGCTTCATTCTCGACTGACAAATGTTGCACTATATATTAACCCATAATTTACCAGAGATATGACAACCAATGTCACTGCACATTCACCATATATGTTCATTCATCTATATAAACTTTATATACAAATTCAATTCAGGGCGTTTGATTGAAGTTATTTTTCAACATGAACAGATTCGTGAAATGAAGTCAACTGCTACTCTTTTGCCAAACTCACATCAGAATCACTTCACAATGATAATTGGTATGCTTTCCTCATTCAGGATATCCGATAACTCACAAGGTGGTTGAATACAATTAACTACTTTTATGAACAAACCATTCAAGATGTATCCTATCAAATTTATTCTCGTTTCGACATGTTATTCTATGATGAATCACAAGAAACGCGTTCTTTGTTTGTGCGACACTAAATATTTTCGAGCAATTATCATTGTGATTGTGAGCGGCTGCTGGCACTGAACCAAACACCATCTCACATTTTCAATTTCACCGAACAAATTCTTCAATATATAAATACTCCAAAATTCTGTCTGGGGCGTATGGAAAAGGCATCTGGTCTGTCGTTTTATTACTGTGAGAGAAGTTCCTCTCAAAACTCCATCTTCAAATTTTCAAGTTTTCTAATAACCAGAAATCCCAAACATCGAAATAAATAATTATGATACGTGTGAAAATGTCGGAGAAAAGACTGTTCAGAAAATCCGGCCGCAAATTATCGAAAATTTCAAAATTTTACTTCAACAGTAACATAGAATGTCTTTTGGTGGGGATATTGTGCTAAATGTTTCCGAAGAAGACCGAGGAAAGAAGTATTACAATCTCGGCGTGATCATCATTCTGAATATATTTTCTTGGGCTAATTCGGATTTGACCTTTTGATCTTGCTTTTTATCGCTCTTATATATCGTGAAATAGTTTTGATAGATGAAAAGTTATATGGGTAATGATAACTTTGTCACAATGAAATCAGAAATCATGTCTATAATTGAAATCCTTACATTTACTGTTTCACGCCACACAGTCATTATCAATATCCTTATTTTTCTTCTATCAGTTTCCTACAATGACTTTGTTCATCGTAAAATGGATGCAAAGCTTCTTATGCAAACCCGTATTTCATTGGATCGTACACAAAACTTTTTCTTTTTATAGTTCATTTCGATTTCCATTGTTGTCTGTTGCCCGTCTGATTTCGCCATCATTCACTTCGCTGATACGAATCGAATGCATATTTTCTTCATACTTACAAAAAGGTAGCGTTAATTAAAAATACGTTATTTGCTCAATAGAAATACGAGAATTGTATATACGCAATGTAGGGAAAGGGGTATAGGACCAACGAGACGATCGAACGTGTACGAGTGTGGGTACACAAAACGTGATGGAAGCTTTGACGAAGAGATTGGTTCACATTCACACCATAGTTTATGCAATGATATTTGGTCAACGTAATGGTTTGTGAAATCGCTTTGGGCCCATGAAAAAATATGCATGCACTAAGCAATTCGTGATTGGTGTTGAAAAGAAACTATCTGAAAAGTATCAAACATCAAAAGATAGCAAATGAATATTTTTTTTTTTTCATGCCCAGATGAGTACACGGTAAATCTAAATATTTTTTGAGATAATGAAAATTCCAAGCCGGTGAAAATTTAAAGTTCACTTAGTTTGGTTGTTTACGTTGGTTTTGGTCTTGACTTTGGTTCAATGTGGATTCTCAGCATTAAATTAGCTACTGCACGATTTGAATTCGAATTCGGCACCCAAAAAACAAGTGAGGTATATGTTAATTTCTTGATTAAACATTATTTTTTATCCAACTTTAGTTAGATCACTCTCATTACATTACTCTAGTCCATAATCAAGCTGAGCAGAGAGTGCAAATATATAGATTGATAACGAGTTTTTCATGAATATTCATAAGGAGTGGGGCTTCATTTTAATTATATCATGAAATATGACAACAAAGATTCTATACACACGTTGACACACGTGATTTGATGAGAAATTATCTGTAGCTGATGGAAAATCACGCTGATCAATTTTTCTTAGGTCTTGCTTTCGAAATATTTTTCCATCTGTGACTACAATAGTGAATTGATACTAAGTGGAAAATCAGAGCAGACAGATTATGATTTTGACTAGGACAGTTCGTAATAAATTTTGGTGCGAATACAAATCTAGGGAATGATAAGGATGGATCATTGCAAAAAGATAATGAAATATATGACAGTGCAACTGGTTTATGCAACGATTCTTTTTTATATTGTCTTTTCGTCATTTGTAACAATTTGCACAGCTGACACACAGGTGTAAAAAGTTTAATACACAAAAGTCCCATCGCCTTATGATTCAGTTGATCAGATGTTTTTTTTATTTTGTTATATATAAAACTCACCAAATGATTTTATCGATGCACGGTTCATAATGTTGATTTGTTGTGACAGATTTAGAGTTTATGACATCTGATAGAGGTTTTAATAAATATTCAGTCATCGATTCTATGGTTCGAATTTTTCACCATTGCAAAGCAGATAATTCCATTTTTCATAGTGTTTCATCTCATCTTCAGTTTCTTCTTCTTTCTGCTTATCCAATAGAAACTTCTGATATTTCCAAGACACTTCCAGATTCACCGAAATTTTTATCATCATGAAAGCTCTCAATCGGAAACAATCACATCAACTTATATACGGCCTACTTATTATTCTCCTTAACTGTTGATTGAAGACGCAGGATTATTGGTGAGACCGGGGAAATTTCATTGTTTGTCTTATTTGTAACTATAAACGTTAATGGCCGGCGTTTTTCTGGTTTTTGAATTCATATTTGTGTACATACTTCGGTGCTGCCCAACGCACAGTATTCACTATACGTGACATAGTAGACAGGCTGAGAATGATATACAAATTGTGACTCTTCCTCAAGTCCTTTCTCACCAAATTAAATTTTCCGAACTGTAAAACGAGATCGATTCCATCTGTATCCAAGGAGTGAGGACAAAATAACCATTCACAAATGTAAAAAATGAGTTGAGCTCGTATTATACACGAGAATATACAATGGATATTGCAATTCAACTTATGACTTAAGTTGAGGGTGAATAAAGACTATTTCTAACCAGAGCTAATAATTTTGTCTCTATGTGATATCTTTTCACTCAATGAAGAATTATAATATCAATACTTGCAATCTATGTATAAATTATCAATATGTGTTCCATTTATGAAGAGATGCGTATGATCAGGAGATAACTTAGGGCCGACTGACGGGGCCAGTTTCGTAGTGCACCTGGCTCAAAATTAAAATGCCAACTCGGTCAAATATAGAGTCGAGTGAACTATATAAAAGCAGTTTTGCTGTATTCGCCGCAAAATTGCCACAATTCACTTGAATGAAAAAACAAAGGAAACTCCAAATTGATTCCAAGATCAATTAGATTTAACGAGGAATGCCGAAAAGTTCATTGTAGTCACATATGACTATGTAAATAGGTTATCAAAGTCAAATACGTTAAATAGAGCCCAAAAAGTGAAAATTTAGCCTGTTCAGGTGAGATACAGATTTCACCTGAAATGTTTAACCCTTTCAACAATCTCGAGATATGAATAACCGAATCGAAAACCGATCATTAGGATTAGGGCGCATATTCGTCCTTGCATTATTGATAAGCTCTAGTTGTTAGAGTTTAAATGATGAAGAGCTTTCACAGGTTTCACAATACCCTAACTCCAAATCGAGGGTTTGGGTTCGCAATTTTAGGATGAAAAACACAATTATCCAAAAAAATCCAAGGAATTTGCCCGAAAGACGTGGGGCAAAGAGTTGCTGGCTTTCTCCACTCTTCGAGCCAAATTCTGAATCAGAATAAATACACTGTAGCAACCAGGGATCTCGGAATTCCAAAAAATCGTAAGTTTGAAAACATGATTCGGTTCCAGTGATAAAAGAAAACTGTGAAACCCTATGTTTCATGCCACCCAGATGTGAATTTTCGGGATCCTCATTAGGAATTCTGATCAATTTCCGTATATTTCAATTCATAGCCTACAATCATCTCTGAGAGAGGATTGAAGCATTAGGGAATGAGGCATAACCTTCTGCTTTCAATTCTGACAACCCTATCAATCGAATTTATCGTCATTCCACGTTAATCCAAGTTCATTACGATCCAAACTAGACATCCGGAACGAAGATTTAGTTCTCCACACTTCTGATCTACAAAAAATCTAAAAAATATAAAAATCACACTGATTGATGGAGAAATTATTGCTGGATCGAATAAAAATATTGTAAAATCGATATTTTCCGTTTCTCATATAAAAGAAAGTGTCTGAATGGTATATGGTGTCGATTTTTCCGGTTCCTGCTCTCTAGTAAACACTAGAACTTTCAAAAAATTCTATTTTTTACCTTTATTTTTTTTCCGAATCTCTTTTTCTATGCTTTTCTGGTAATGGGATTGCGAATCAGGTCTTGATATTGTTTTCTTCAGTCATGCTTAATTCATTCCGGCCGTTTGTATGAGAAATTTTTTGCCCTTGAGCACCCATATATAATATCATTTTTCTAAATACAGCTTGGAGACAA
The DNA here is from genome assembly GCA_030523085.1 of Meteorus colon. Taxonomy (NCBI): domain Eukaryota; kingdom Metazoa; phylum Arthropoda; class Insecta; order Hymenoptera; family Braconidae; genus Meteorus; species Meteorus colon. The sequence goes on along the minus strand of JAPYZH010000589.1, from coordinate 46,306 downwards.
CTGACACTATAGTCAATTGTGTAGCCGGCAGACCGCCGGTAATAGTGTCTCATCTTGAATTTTTTTCGATTCATTTACTGAACGCGTGATGGCGTTCAAATTGTACAAAAATAATATTAATGATGATAAGGACAATATAAATCATGAAAAATTGAAATTAAAAAAAAAATTTTTTATCGTTTCATTGTGAACGTACACTTGACCCATTTCAAAAAACAGTAAAATAGATATCATCGGTGGAAAAATTAAGGAAAAGTAAAAAGCTAATTTTCAAAAATGGAAAAAATAAATGATACAAAAGTTTTTAATAAAAAGTTGATGTGGTCGTGCAAACATACCACTGAGAAAATTATGTATCACATGAGCGCTTGAGACATGCACATTTGGATTTACCCAACTTCATTCATTTTATTCTTGTCGTCTTTCAGTCAATTCAAGATGAGAGATGTTGATACAACCTCGTCGGCTTTCCCATATGAAATCGCAGATGACTAGGTTTCAATTTTCATGTGACTAAATAATTACCCCGGAAATATCTGTTGGGTTGCGCATTCAATCGTAACCGACGCCCATATCAAGAGGTGTAAGTCTAATCAGCGATCTGAGACAATTCCCATTCAAATATGAACCATATGATTTTGTGTGCTCCTTCCCAAATATGTTTTGATAGACGATGATTGGATTCTTTCGAAAAACGATGCGGCTGCCTCGAACCCAGTTTAATTTCAAAACAGATTTCACGTCAGGGTTTGAATAGGTCTGATAGTGTAAGGTCTGTCACTCTTCATTTCTGACGATGGCATGAAAAATTGGCAAGAGCATACTTTACGATCCCAACTAGAATGTAATACTTCCTCAAATTCATGTCACTTTCCTTTCGATAAAGTGCTTCCGGATCATGCATGGTAACCCTAACTGTGTACGAAGCACACTCATTTAGAAATTGCAGGCAGTTTTGTTCCAAGCTTCGATGTAACAAAAAGTGTTGGGTGGTTTCAACAATTTGTTAGCATGTCGTCATGATTCATCCATGCCACAGCACTGTCGTGTGATACAATGTTCACAAAACTCAACTGTGATACGGAAGTAGAAACGTAATGTCAAGGGGGGAAGAGAGAAGAAGAGAATAAGAAAAGGTTCGTAAACGTAAGTGTCGTGTGATAAATCTAAGTGTGTGGGTAATTTACCGTTACAAGAAAGGCAAGATAGGTTTAGCGTAATACCAACAATTTTACTTTAGACGAAACCAAGCACATGAATATCTCAATGTAGTCGTCACGGAATTATTAGTGACTTTTTAACAGTTGCTGTGAAAAGTTCTATAGGCCCGTATAGGTATACACGAAAAAGGAATGGCAATTTGCTTATAATGATCTAATTTTTACGGTCAGCATAACACAACCACAGATGGATATGTGTGTTATTTTTAGCCTTTTCCTTATGTAATCAGAGTTCTCTGTATATGTGATTACGGAATCTCTCCATAAAACGGGTATGCATGCATATACATATATACAGGAGAATGCAGGGGCAGAAGAGGGCATAGATAAAGTTGAGTCAGCATCTTAAAGCATTGGAACTACATTCTAAGGCCCTGCATAACCTGTACTTTTCACTTTTAAAGTATCATATCACGTATTACCAATTTTCAACTTGGAATAAAAATGTCGAAAAGAATAAATAAATGATACCGCCCATTGTATTCCCCATCATAGAGCAAATGAGAATATATTCAGAAAAAACATATAAATTGAAGATATTCATACGAAACAGGTTACGTTGCGATGTAATGCAGCATGTTTTTCACACAGAAAATGAAATGATTTGAAATTGCACAGGGAAAGTACTTGAAATTCTCGACATTTTTGTATGGCACTTTTGGGCTCGTTGAGCGGCAGTTTATAACTGGACAAGGTATCGTCCATGACACGCGGATGCAACAAAACAGCAAGCGGTAAAAGTCACGCTTGAAATATTCCCTGAAGGGAAGAAGAGTGGTGAGGGCGAAAGTATGGCGAGTGTATATAGTGGAGTAGATAGGTTAGGGGGAAAAAGACTGCGAGACTAGAGAACGGCGAAACAAACGGCCACTAGTGGAGCGAATTTTCACCCGGCTGCTGCTGCTGCTGTGGCGGACGGAAATGTATCTCGTTATGTATATATGTATGGTTATGTATGTATAACTTGCTGCGAATCAACGAGTACTCAACAAAAACCAGGAGAATGTACATAAGCGAGAAAGATTGTGCTGCATATTAGCAATTTAATCTCTCGCGAAGAAAATTGAATGCATCGTCGATCATTCTCATTTAAATATAATCAACATAATTCGTAGCCGGTTAATGGTATCAGCAGAAACTATACTCATAGATACAATGAAAAAAGGTGACTGAATATAAAATATGAATATTCAAAAAGTATTTTGCGACAGATGTATATATATACATGGTGCAGAAAGAGAACATTGAAACTCATTTTGATTCATCTTTTTCACGGAAGTTAAAATAGACGGATTTAATTAATATTGTGTGCACAGTTTAATGCATGTTTTTATGTGAACAAAAGAATACAATTAACAAAATTTCTCGTTTTACATGCGCATATTGTTAATAATTAATTTACTTTTCTCTCAATTTTGTAAAAACCTCATTATCTATGCTTTTGAATCATTATCTCCCTATGAAATGATGAATGCAAATGATGGTATGATATTGCGCAATAATATTCTCTGCGAATGAAAATTCAACAGCGAAGAAATAATAATAATAATAATAATAATAATAATAATAATAATAATAATAATAATAATAATAATAATAATAATAGATACGGTTAAACTGGCAGTTAGGTATGAACCTTAAACAAAAGTTAGTTTGTAATCGATATGGTTTACACTGGGTAAATTAATATTTCGTAATTTTATTTATTCTTCATTTCCAACAAAAGTTATTATAAGGGGATTTGATGTAAATTGGGAAGTTTAATTTATATGGATATGTACATGTGAAGAGTAGATTGCATGTGGCAATATGTTGACATATATGTACGGTATATGGATCCATATATACATGTATTATATGTACCGAATCCCAGTATTTAGATGGGTTGAAATGTCTCTCGCCCGTCGTGGATACTGAAGCTCCATAAATTTAAGCGAAGTATCAAGCTATAAATTGAAAACGCCGGGCGCGCACGATGCTTTGTTCGTTTTCTGGGCAACCTTATACATAGGTATATGATATAGAATATATATATATATATATATATATATATTGTACCGACGCTGGATCATATGCACACTGTTTTTACTTGGCGACTCCTTGAACGGTCTTACCACATATTTACCAATTCCATTCGATCATTATGTATAGAAATGGGGGAATCCAAACATAATCGGATTCGAACTCCCCATTGACACACAGCTATAATTAATTCGCCACACGAGTTTAAACACATTCCGTGACAATTATTCGAATGCTTATCAGAGCATAGAATACTGCGAAAAATTGAAAAATACATTTACCGAAGAATGAAGCAATAATCACCAGCTGTGCATATATTCATGATAAATAATTCGAACTATCTCGTCTGGACGAAAAAGCACCATATCACTGTTTGATATCCGAGTTACTGTTGCTTGGTGTGAGCTCAACCACATGCATCTATTGCATGCCCGTATGAATGAATATCCACTTCACTCGTGATCTATACGTGATGGAATCGTTTAATTTCAATCGATGATACAACGTTTTCCGCATATGATTAGCATGAAAACTTGTTACCTGTTAACACTTCACAATTTGTTCACAGTAGAGAACTGCATTACCGCTTATTTCTAAACATTCATGTCAATATGGTTAATTTTTTCAATAATGATGCAATATTCAACTAACATAAGTGAATCGTTTGCTATTCCTGGAGCAATTAATTTACTGTTGAGCTTAGAGGGACTGCAAGCTGAAAATGCAAAAGAATTTGAAAACATGCTCCAGGATACTGAAGTATAGTTAAAATGGCTAAAGACAATAAACCCGACAAAATACTGGCCGTTAATTGTACAATTGGCTTTTAAACATTTTCGGTTATAAATTTTATATAATATATGTTATTGGGTCATGACACGTTCGAGGATTCCTGAGAGGTAAAGTAATTCATTGCACGTGCTCTCACTTTTTTTTTATAATTTTTTCTTATCATCGAATTAAGCAAAGCTGAGCTTCCTCCTGATTCTCTGACAAGGTGCGTTGCCTCATTCAGAATTATTTGCAAAACGCTTTTCGATGCAAAGAAATTTTGGGAAATATCGGAGTATTTGTGCATAATATATATATATATATATATATATATATATATATATAATTTTGTGAGACGATCGAAAAAAACTCTTCTGCTACACCTCTATGCTGGAAACCATATATCAGAGAGTATCCAGTTTATTAACTTTTGAAATTTATTTATTTCTCAAACTTACGAACAGTATTTCCTAAATTCGAAAAATTTTATCGCTTGAATACTTAAACTTTCGCATTCCAATATGTTTATTCAGTTGAAAGCATACGCAATTCATCATCATGCGCACATATCTCTGGGTTCGAACCCCTGGCTATTGATATACCAGGAGATGGGAGAATCGACAGCAGGGGCGTATACTGTTTTCAGTGAGATTTGAAAAACAGGAAATTTCATAACATTTTCAATACAGAACACGTATTAATTCCCCGTTTTTACATTACACAATTTTCCATACTGTTCTATGTACATAACAACAACTTTTCCACACTCAAAAATACATGTTGTATAAAGTGTATATATTCTTTGACCCTATCAAGTTGACGTGACTCTATTGCGAGTGTCAAATTAGCGTTCTAGTATGTATGTATATATTTACATACATATATGTATCGCGTCAGCGTTTTAATGGTCACCCTTCGCATACAGGTATATCACATGGTGGTCCGTATAAAATTCATAATTTGATTAAAACTTGATATCGCTTGCCGGCAGACCCAAGTGGAGGCACCATACGAGAGTGGAACTAAAAGCACAGAAATGTTGAATACCATAGTTTAGTTATAAACATATGCATAAAAAATTGAGTGGACGGATGGGGTGAAGTAAAAGCAGAGCAAAGACTGTGAGGGATGGATTTCATCACAAACAAGAAAATATGAAGAAAAAAGCACGCGATAGGTCTGGTAGTTGAATTAATCTCAGGCTACCAGACCTATCGCCTAAATTGGTACAATTTTTGTTGCAGATGAACTGTGTTAGTAAAAGTATAATATGATAAATGTCTTCGATCAATCTAAAAAATCTTTCTGCAATCACGAACGATGATCGAGGTGGAAATTGAAGAGAACGAACTATTATTATTCACAGAAATATGACGAAATCTTGATTTAGACTGGTGAGCCAAACCAGTATGATTTTTCAGAAGTTTTGTGCGAAAACAGACTATCTTGCCCGTTACGTATTGAAGTATTTCTTCATGCATAGTACGCATTCGACGTACTCACCCCAAACCACTTCGAAACTTCTATGTTCGTTACCATACCAGAGTAAATATTTGATCTGATCCAGTGTAAAACCCATAAATTTCATAGTGCATGCCTTCTGTATTAAATTTTCATTGTATTGAGATACTATTTCTTGTTTCTCCACCTTCATTCGTGCTATCAATCCATTTCTATTGCGCAAATTGGACTCCTTCATGTCATTGAATATTCACACCGCATTCGTGCAATCACATATGTTCGACAAACTCAACTTCGATTGAGTTTTACCCGGCGTTGTGTGGTATTGTGTAACAGAGAGAGTGAAAGAGAGAGTGTATGAGGGAGAGAGGGGGAGAGAAATAAAAATAAGCGATTGTAAGTTCAATCCTTTGTACTTTACTAATTTGTGAACCCTCTGGACACAGTCCCTGCGGACGGGTCCTTCTAATTGCAATTTTGTAATTTTTGGTCGAATCTGACCTTACTAAGATATTTGAAAAGAAGGCAGCCATACAGCTCTTTTTATTGACTCTATTGACAGTCGATCATGGCTGCTGTCGATTTTCCCGCTGGTCGGGTTACCACCTTTCCAATCGTGTCTTTATCACGAAACACAATTTCGCAAATTCTGGATCGATGCATGCTTTTTCATTAGTGCTGGATCTCGCAATTCGCGTATCGATATTGTTTCATCCGTTTGACTTATCACCCTATGTTTAGCAACTGAAAACGTGTTTTATTTTTCCAAGCTGCCACCGCCAGATTTATTGATTGAATGAAAATTCTCGAATGCGTTTAATCGAATGAATATGCGAATATAAAGAACATTGGAATATAACCATTCATGTGCCATATAGATCATTACCCGAGTCGTTCGTGTATTTGAGAACCTGTCTGAGAAGCATGTACCATGACCACTTGTACATATATCTAGATATGGAATATGGGTGATTTACCCGCCGATATTGGGGTCAAAATATCATGGTAGGAAACTATTTCACTTTTCAGAAAATTGTTAGAGTTAGTACACAGATTTCGCCAGAGAAATGATTTTACTTCATCAATTCTTCATGTTCCCACATCTTATGCACTCGAAGGAGACATCGTTCATATTACTAATTGATATAAAGAATAATGAATGAATTGTATGAATTGAACAAATGGGAATCTTTGATAAAAGAAGAAATTCATCGGTCGAGGTCACAGACAAACGCGTCATAAGTATACACACATGTATTTGATCATTAAATTACACATCCTATATCTTCAATGGCTGAATTGCAATAAAAAAAGTATACACAGTTTGCTAAACACAGTGTATGGTTGGACATAGTGAATGTGGCATCGAGACGAGATTTCAAGAAAGCATCAGTGTCATACCTACCCCATACCAACGTATATCCACTAAACAAAGATGATAATATCATGCATGGTAAGATGGCATATAGATTCACTGACCTGAATATACTGAATAAATCTGTCTTCAGGAGAAAAAAATGCTCCAAAAATAAAAAAAAAACAATGAAAATTAGTGAAAAAAATTGTTGTATTTTGACCGAACGAATATTATATGCAGAAGAGATATGTGATACTCATCAGTTAAGGTTATTTTATCCATCCTCGGTTTTGAGAGAAAGAAGAAATAATCGCTTTCTTTACAGCAATATTATTCCTCATGACAGTGTCGGAAAAATGTTTTACGTTCAAGCAAGAATGAATAAAGTAGCCCAAATGAATAAGTTTCATGTACCTAGTTTTCATTAGATATTTATCCCGTTTCAATGCAACACTTTATGAAAATATCTATTTATTCCTCAATTTTACCGTATTTAACATTGAGCACATGGACAATTCATGTCTCAGAAACTTGCGATTGAATCCACCACAAACGCCTCCTTGCACATAGCCTATGTTTGTATATACATGTATATTATCTGCAGTTAGGAATGGTGAAATTGACGTTTGGGGGTCTCAGACTATGATGATGAAAATTAGGGTATGATATGGAGACTCATACATAATGTTTGATTGTTCTGTACGAATGGATATATTTTAATTTTGACGGAAGTCACCGTTGCGATATGAATAACCAAGATCTCATATATTCTAATCCAACTATTCATGCATTGAATTATATACGTGATGGAATTTCATTTCTGATTATTTCCATACGTTGAGGAAGATAAAATGATTTACTGTCGGGACACAGTGATAATCTACGTCTTCTGAAAAATTTCAAGGGAAAAATCAAACAAAATACATTGAAAACTAGAACTCCACCAAAAAAATTAATATGCATAGAATGCTCTGGCTTTACCTCCATGCAATATAACTTTTGACGTGGAAAATATATTGTAGACATAATAGTATTATCCATTCTGCTTTCAATTTCGGAGCAGTTCTAAGGTTCCATATCTTATCATCGAATTTTATTTTTTGCTATCATTCCATCTTTTCAATCGTTGAATGTTTTGCTTCCGTATTCGAATATGATTCACTCGACAATAAACATTACGTAAACTTTACTCACTCGGAACATTCGACTGTCGTTACATTTACAGATAATTTCCTAAGAAACGATCGGAATGCCACAATTTCCTACGTTAGCGTCTCCTCCGTTTCGAAAGCTATTAATATGCCATACTTTTATGCTGCTCAATAAACATAACAGACTCGTAGACTCTACCAAACGTAAAAAAAATTTCCTCATTATTGCCCATCTTTCGTGATATGCCTGGCCAAGGTCTATCTCTTAGCTTCAATGTCATAAGGGACGTTCTTTGCACCGAAAAATCCATGCAATCGAGAAGAGTATGAATTACATCATAACAAACTCTGTGCGAGTCACATTGTGGGCTCATCGTGAAGCCGATGATAGCTTCGGTTTTCGGAAAGAACCATGGTCTGTGATCATTTGGGTGACTCAATGGTCCCAACCAATCCTAATCGTATTGAGACGTCGAAATAAGTATCGTTATCATCACTGAACGGTATCGTGATCATCACAATACACCTTTGGCTATACTTTGTATATGAAGAGCATCAATTCCCCGTATCGCGATTACCACGATTTACTTGTATCCATGTATTGTACGGCTGTATTTCTACCGAATCGACTCCGTTCCATTATAATCACTGTCTACTGATTCATCCGTGTGGCGATACGTCAGAAAGCGCATTAATTCAAATAATGTATATTGGTTAATAAAGAAAAAAATAGGTAGAGCTCTTTTTCAGCATGATTATCGGTAGATTTTATAACCTCAAAATTTACGATTAAAACGGATTAATTTCTGGATCAAACTACCAATCCAATTTTATCTTAAGTTGTAATTATATTTGAGGTTAAAAGTAATGGTGCTTAGGGCATGGATTGCGATCATATATTTTGGTATATTAACGATGCTGTAGGGTCATGATAATAAGTATTCAAAGTTTCGTGTACATCAGTAGATGTATCGTCACAGTAGCCATGACTCAATAGGATATTCAGTATACTGCACATTGGTATATAGTATCGTTATAGAGAAGAAACTGTTTAGTATATATCACAATACTACGTTCGCGATCAGTTCGGAAGTTGTGAGAATTACACTTTCTTATCCGTGGACGCGCCGAAACGTTTGAGAAGAAAGCAGCGTCGATCCAGCCGGTATGCTATGTGGTTCATCCGGCTTGTCATCTCGCAACTGGATAATCCCTTAGCTTTTCGTACACGTTTTCATCACGCGATTTATATATAGCCTGTTCTACCCTGGATTTGCCGCGACTAAGGAGCTCAATTGCACTCTGCGTTAGTCCAGCATTAGGTCTATGGGACCCATCCTCGCAAAAACACAAAGTGCCACAAAATGCGTTATACGACGCCATTTTGTAGGCTGATGTCGTCGCTATGAGCGCTCGTCTCTGCAAGGCTCCAGGGGATATGAGTCATGGACAGTAACCGCAATCAAACTAATTGTCGGATATATTTTTCCTTTAGGCTATACCTATTCTAATCATTTCTGGAAACGAACTCAAATGGACACCAATGTATTTCATCCACTTCAATTTTTAATCGTCAACAGTGGCTTATACTGTTTCATCATATCTTTTCCCCAATCTATTACCAACGCGATATGAACAACAATCAGATAAGATTAAATGTTTTTCATTTTTCCCTGCAAATGAAAAACTTTGAGGCGGCTGCTTTTTGTATGACGATAAGAATTTAATGTTGCGTAAAATACAAAATTTATTGAAATTAAGGGTGATGCAAGATTGGTGAATGCGCTAAAAACTGGGCACAGGGAAAAATAATAATAGCAATAATAAAAAGCCAAGCAAAAATTGATGAAACAACTCTAACAATTTGTCGTTGAAGGTCTTTAACGCTTCTTTCCATGAGAATTCAGTGGTATATACAAACTTTATTCTCATTTTGTCTATCTCTATTGCCTTTTCCTCTTTTCTTTTTCTTACTTTTGTTGCTATTATTCGCGACGACTTTCTTTTTCGATCGTAAATTTCTTTACAGTTTCATTACTGTGGGCGCTTTCTTCTTTACACTGTCGAATTAGGTGGGGGGGTGTAAAAGCACGAGCAGGATAGAGGGCGGTAGAAATAAAAGACCGATGTCGAATAGATGTTTTGTAATTACTCGTTGAAAATATATTGTTAACGGTTCTAATTAATTAAACTGAACTGGCATTAATTTTTTGAATGTGAGTACGGAAATAGAGAATGTAAAATAGTGTAGAAACTTCATCTTCGCAGCGGTTATGTATTCCTTTGTTACAAAAGTAATGGAGAATTTCGGAAACACATCACATGGAAACTCAGAATAAAACCATTGAATCAATCTGTGATACGAAGTACGAATTATAATGGACAAATTCATATCCATATGTTAAACAATTCTACCCTTCGATCAGTACAGAAGAGTACAAGAAGCAAATTCGTGTTCAGCAGATGTTGTGTCATGGGTTCCAAATGATCATTACTCCACTATTTGTCCTATAAAGTATTCTTCTACATTCACCGTTCTATACAAAGTAGGGTACAAATATCTAGGTAGTAAGTTGTCGAAGTGTCTGATCAATGTGTAAAAGGGTTCGAATGTACATTGACGTTAATATTCACTTTACGGCTTTGTATTGTTGGTATTTGAATCGGATTGAATACACGGAGAGAAAAAAAAAGCTCTGATTCCCATGCAGAATAGCGAGATTTACCATTTCACTTGTTTCAATGTAACATAGTAATCATTACCAGAAAAATGGTAATGTGTCCTATTCTACATAGCATCATTCATCATTTTATTAAATATGAGTCTGGTTACTATGTAAAATGGTAATCATCACTATTCATTTCTCTCCGTGTAGATTCGACAGTTGGCGTCAATATGTGATCGATTTTGAATGCCAATCAATGTGGGATGGAAATTGAGAAGAAACATCCTTCCATCTTCACCAGGTCTCATTTCCATAATTTATTCCGCATTCACATGCGTCTCCTGAATTGCCAATGCTTCATATGAAATCTTGTTGCAATTGTATTTTTTTGTTCATTACAAGATCGAGATGACATCACGGTATTATTTCATACTTCTTATTGTCAGCAATCATCATTGTATATTCTCTTTGGCAAGTTAAATTATTGATATCTCTGTCATCACAAATACAAAAATTATAAATGTGTATGTGTACAATCTTATTTAATGTTGTACTTCGTTTCATGACTCTTCTGGAAACATTCACGCAGTTTCTGGTAAGCCGCATGACATAACAGTGATGTTTCAAGTTTTGAAACTGCTTGCGCATTCGCGCGATCTCTAAAATGTATGCGAGTATATTATATATATATATATAGGATTTTGTACGTTTCTCCCTCGGTACTTCATCACTCTTTCGTCAACAGCAAATACGATTCAGAACTTACGTTAATTCCCTTTGCGCAGAACTTTCGTATTTCGTTCTGGCTCGTATGCGTCCGTAAATAGTTATTTATATATAATTCTCCTGCAGTGACTATAAAATAGTACACGTGATTTTGATGGTAATAGTGATAGAAATGGCAACAAATGTGTGCTGTATTTAATTTAGTGATACAATGTGCACTGTCTCAAAGGATAATGAAGCTTTATTTCACCATGAAAATTTCCCATTCCAAAAATCTTATTTGAAACATAACAAAAAATCATCATTCATTTCTAGTTACTACTCCATGAGTTTAATCAAACCCCAGAAAAATTTGTTATGCTGGTTATGAAAAATGGCGGGCAGGGGGGGGGGGGGGGGTGATTATCATACTGCATTTTGAGAAGAACTCAACTTCTCTTACATAAATGTTTCCAGGTTTCTTCCTCATGACATCATCTGTTTTGGTTATCTCATATTTAATAATGTCAACTGCTCTTGATATTTCATACAGTCAACCTTTGATATGAGCAGTTGGTTATTGATTTCTGCAAAAATCTGATGATTTCATTAGAAATCGACAGGAAATGAGCGATTGAAATGAGTTTTACGTACATGTTGATTGTCAGACACGGGATGGAAGGAATACACACGTGAGAGAGGATCTACATTGTGAATATAAGTTTGTTCATGTGATGAAATGAAATAGGCGAAAACAATAGATTTCTGCTACAGGAAAAAATTTTATTTCACACTTTGCGTTCTTATGAAAACGCGAGCCGTCCGATGAAGGTTGTTATGTAAATAATATGTAAAGAATTGCTAATGGAAAACTGACTATAAAAATAGTAAATGATAATACATTTCGGTGAATGCTATTATTAATGATATTATTTCTGTGAATAAGAATCCTAAAATGTTCGACTAAAGAGTAAAACAAGAAAGTTTCTTGAATTCTATACAACAGAACATGAAGTAATAATGATACAGCAGTCCTGGAACTGCCTCCAGTCTTTTGAAGAAAGTACTTTTCACTCACTCAAAATCGACATTTTGAACATTAGATGGTTTTCAACATCTCATACTGCACATTATATATTTTTATTTTTACCAAAATAACTGGTTATGTTTTATACTCGATGAAAAACATTAACCCAATCACAGAGAAATCCAAACTCTAATGAGATACTGGCCTGGGTATGTCTTTGATCAATCCTTCAATATTTCAGCCTATCGAGAATGAGCATCCATGCCGAATTACTGCATTTGTACATTTCATTGTGTTGACATTGCAAAGATGTGAGTAGATTATCATGATGCAAAATGGAATGTGAACGATACGATTGAGAATGCAGTATCGATGCGGTGCGATAAAATCGCAAACTCTACGCGATACTGTGAGGCAATGAACAGGCAAGGAGTATTCAAACAAGAGAGAATTAGTTAGCTCGAGAAGGACGAGAATGATGAGGATAGGGACGGTACATAAGATATATATGTATATGTATTGAACATTTAGGAAGAGAGTTGAGGACGAATTGTCGTGCCAACTCCAACAGTTTGCCATCGAAGTGGCCTGTGCCAGGCGGCGCTTTGTGTCGTCCTCTGCTGTAAGTAATAAACTGGCGTTGAGCAGGTTCGACTAGTAGTTCTCAACTTTATGCTCACGTCCCAGGTCCCACAGATATTTACACCACTGCCATCATACAAAATATTGGTTTGCATCTACGTATACACATTGGCATTTATGTCTATTGAGTAATATATGATTTTCATATTTTTCTTACATTGTTCTGAATGCATTTGAAAATAACACTACATGTAAAAAAAGAAAGTCACACATAAACCAGTTCTCTAGTCTAACAGATCTCATTGTGTTTTTGCTATCTATTATTTTTTTTTTTTTGGATGCATTGCTTACTATATATCAAAATCACGAAGATGCTTTAGAAATAATGGGAATGCGACAACACATGAAGATATGAAATACAGATATAGTGTAACAATATGACGAGATCGTTCGAAAAATAAATAAGAATTTAACAACATATGAATCTCTGAGATTTTATTTCATTTAATTTTTGTCCAAAAAACTCATGTTCTACTGTGTAATTAGCAATTCCAATTATACAATAAGATAGAATTGAATTTGTATTTAATGGAAATATATTCATATCTGTGTGTGTGTGTGTGTGTGTGTGTGTGTGTGTGTGTGTGTGTGTGTGTGTGTGTGTGTGTGTGTGTGTGTGTGTGTGTGTGTGTGTGTGTGTGTGTCTCGGTCTGAGTCTATACGATTAGGATATTATCGTGCAATCGTTTAAAAAGTTGAGCGAGACTTTGACAATCACCGTGCTAGTCACGAAAGTGGAACGATCGCAAAGCATTTCTACCTGAACATTAATTTTAGAGTGCATTCATAATCATTAAAAAAAATATTCAAACGTAGACTTACATGTATATACATGTATAGATATATATCTTTTTCATAACTATTAATGATTTTCTATTTCTGTTTTCATGTTGGAAAATTCCCGCATGTCACACAGGATAGTGAAATAATTATTTCATAATTACCAATTCTCGTTTTTGCGCAATAATATTCCGAAAAAAAAGAATCAAGTGTGCAAAATTGATTCGATTTTCTTCAACGAAAGAAAATTTGTTCATTTCCATTCGAAACTTCTTGTATCTCTTTTCCTCCCCAACTGTGAACGACGTCCATTCATTTCTGATAATATCCGGCCACTGACATTCCATCCAGTTGTTGATGTGGCCCGAAATTTCGCAGAGAATTTTATGTGGTGTCAATGACTCAAGAGGTATATATATATGCATACTTTTTTTCCTGTCTTCATGGGTTACGTATACACTATTCACTATATATGTATATAGATCAGAAGGGGCGGAATCATTTTCAGCTGATAACATGTCTGAACGATCTCTACGCACACTTATTCTTAATGTCTATCAAGTATATTCAATGAGTCATACTTCTCTTCTTTCTCGACTATGACACATTCAATTATCAGATAACTCCATAATCCTATTGACTCTGATGAAGCATTTCTTATTTACTAACAAATCATTTTATTTACCATCCGCTGATGTGTTGCTGTTACCAATATGGATCCTGCGCATAAACTTATCCGGCCGGTTGAAGATAACACAATCAAGAATATCTGAAAAAATGTGATATTCCGGTAATTGTTGCAAGTTAAACTGATATTAGATAGTGCAGTGATCGCACTATCTTATAATAACATAAACAAAATGGTCTATGTGAGCCTCGGAGCGTCGCACCTGAATGAGCTACTACTTTTCAGAGCTCCGATTCACGTTCTCTCAATGACAGCTCGTGGTAAAGCAAGAGTCCACTCGAACGCCCACATAATTTCACCTGAATTCTAAGAACATTGCCAATTGTCGAGGATACTTCCAATAATTCGTTTACCCAGACTAATCCATCAACGCGCACATTTTTTGCGCCATTTGAGCGGAATAGAAATGATCAATGAAAAATGATTGTATTAGATCTAGCACGCGACTAGTGGTACTCCAACGAACACCTATGTCAGTTTGAAATTATTTCAGTATAAAAATTTGTTGTAAATATATTCATGTGTGGGTTATATATATTTGCTTCGAGGGAATATAGATGAGAATCTGCAGAATGGTACACGACCTTTTCGCGTTTGAATTGGAGTTATTTCTCAATTTTTCTCTAGTTCCCAGTGTTGGAATACACATGAATTGTAGTGAGAACGTCTGCAGCAAAACGTGACCGATTTACATGTCTCGAAATGAGTATATAGTTATTTGTCATCCTGCAAAGAATGAAAAAGTAAAAATGTCGTATTTTGTTCCGCAGCTTCTCGCACATTTGTCCACATCTCCAACATATATTCGCAGATCGTATAATTTCACTGTATTCCAACTTATATGCATCGATATAGAATGAATGTATGTTTCATAAGATATATCATCTTCCTTTTGTCCTTTCTTTTTAATTTCAATGGATATTCCGATACACAACTTAATACTTTGTTATGAATATTTCGTGAGATATTTTTATCAAATTTGTCTGTTATAATCAGAGCAGGAAAAGTTTTGTTTCACAAATTTTTTATGTAATGTACAATTATCAACAATAAACATTTCTTGTTGCAATATTTTCTCCACGGCTATTTTTATTTTTTCATGTGAGTTCAGTACGGCCCTATTGCAAAATACGGTGAGTTCAGTTGGAACGGCTTGAATGCCCACATTGGAAAAATTTGCACATCAATTAATAGTCCTTCACTTGGGTGAAAGGTAAAAAACGTAACAGGTTCTGTACAATGCATGAACAATTGTCTATAACAAGTCGTCATTATGATGATGGTTGAATGATTGAAAAAATGAAATGAGTTCTGCATTCGTGCATGGGGTTTGATGTTGCGCCTATGAATTTCTTTACATATAATATAAGGGAAATCCCTGAGACTAAAGAAATGCTTCCCTCAATATGTCTTTGTCTAGGAGGCTATATATATAGAAGACTAAAATTTTCTTCCCTGTCTGACACCTGGTGGTTGGACTATTTCAAGTGTATGCTTTCAAAAGTTCAACTATATTCAATTCATCCCGTCATCATATGTTTCAATTTCGTTCTACGATCATTAATGGCCCCCCTTTCCTTTCTGTATCAAAGTTATACAGACAATGTAGTATCATGTTTGATTGACAAAATGAACACAGGTGTTTACGCGAGTGTACTTTTCACAGAGAAACTGTTTATGCGAGACATATCCATATGAAATGTGAGGAACCATCTGTAATGTTTCATGAGACTTTGCGAGAATTTATTTACTGTAGACAAGATGCAATATGGTCATGAAAAATGGTGATCTTGACATACGTTACTCGCGCGAACTTCCATAACTGTAGCATACACTTGTATGTATACATGGCTGAATTGATTATAGAATTATACCCCTATAATAGTTAGCATCCTTGCATTTGCCGCAAAGTTTTATGGTCTTATAGTCCAACCGCAGGGATCTACCATGAACACCTTTTTATCCCTCCACAGGCTGTATATCAGTTAGCAATATTTCGCACGTCATGCAAGAGGTGACTACAAACGTTAAGTTATTGAATGATATCTTAAAGAGGAATTTCTAATCTAAGAAACTCTTCTTTCTTATTGTCGGAACATCAAATTGATCGTGATAAAAGGATTGAAATTTTATCATTATGTTAATATATTTGCATTAAAATATCTTCTTCTTCATAAAGACACCGCATATTACATATTGTGCAGTTCCCGATTCAGTCAACTTAATATACTTTTATAGACGCTGTGATATGAGATGCCCCAGATAACGGCTATGATTCATTTCGTATTTATTAAGTTTTGTGAAGCATATATCTTGGGATTTTCGCCGTAAGAATAAGCGCTTGGATTTTCAATTTTCTCTCATAGCAATGTTGAATTGGTCGGTACAATGCCGTATATGTCCGCAAAGTGGAAAAAGCAAGAAGGGGAACTGTCGTGGGGATTGAGAAACGCGTCAGGGAAAATGAGTATAACGCCGGCGATAGAAGAAAAAAGACGGGCCCGGAGGTTTGACTATGTACACATGACAGAAGACAAACGTACATTGCATAGCGAGCGCGTTTATTCTTGAGTGAGAAAAAATTCTTATGTATGTATATGATGCATGAAATATATATGTATATATATATATATATGTATATATATTAATGTATAAATATAAGTGAGAAAGAAATATATGGATGAGACGAGGAACAACTTTGGTGTCACCGACCGCGACGTCACTTTTCACTGTTTTATTTTTTATTCTCTCACCGTTTTATTTTTTCCCTTTTTTCTTCACATCACTCTTCCATCTTATACCCAAGAAACACTCGCTCACTCTTCATTTTCCTTTTACCTCTGACATATATGTATATCTATACAGGTATAAACCTGCACTGAGCATGGGAGAAAAAGATGGAACATAAAAAAAGTAAATAAATAAAATTCAAAGCATCCCTGTCAATTCTTCGAATTTTCGCTAGCACACGAAGAACCAAATCACGTCTTTTCGTACGAGACGATTCAATCTTTCTCGTCTCGCATTCTATATACAATTTTCATCCCATGTCGTCGTCTCCTCCAAATTTCCCATCCATCAGTCTTCCTCTCATCTCAATCTCTCATGTATGCATATATATATTTGTATGAGTCAATCATGTACGCACATAGTATGTCTTATCCATGTATAAGAAGATGAGAAATGCCAACTAATGATGCCTATGAATGTATAAACAAATTTACGTCCAACATTGTTATGTTTATGTACGTTGAGCCGCCTGCATGAACATATTACGACGAATTATGCGACGTGAGAAAATTGGGAGAATTGTAAACTTTGTACTTCGCATCATCATACTTATATTGTTCAGATAATCACGAGATCACACAGCTGACATTGAACACGCACAAGCACGCACAAATGAATCTCAAACTGCGAGTATATTTTTCGGATGGAAGGACGTCGAAAATATTGCATGCATTGTATCTGATATCATTCGATCGTTTTATCACTTCAATTTGAACACAAATACATGAAAAAACATGAGGCTCTGCCTTAATGTAACAAGATGCATTTTTGAATTCCGAATTACTCCAACACCTTCTCTATCACTACGTGATGGGAATGCACGCGATACTCACGAAGATTTAGAAAGATAGTACTTTCAATGTCTTTATAAGAAGATAGGAATTGAATTCACATTTCATGACATTCGGGAGAGTGAAACATAATACTTGAAGAATCGATTTTTCAGAAGCGTTGAAGTAGAAAAAAACCCAGGCGGACTTTATTATTATTGTCATTTGAACATTCACGGGGGGCTATTCGGTTTAGGCAAATATATCTTATGAAGATGGGAATGATTTAGGTTGATTTTACCCTTCTCTTCTACAAATATTCAAGATGAATAATCAAATTTGTTTGCCGTGAAAAATTAAGCAATTCGCGCGTTTTCCATGGTTAGTACAGTGGAATATCATTTTCGGCTACTTACGTGGATAATCACTTCAGTGATTAGTTATGTTCGTGAAAAAAAAGCGGTTTTAGATAGAAAAATGTCGGCTGAAAAGTATAGGATATGTGCATCCCCATTTGAGAAATTGTTGAAATATTCGTCTCTATCTGGGATACCTTATATCATTTCGATGAAAAATTGGAGAATCCGCTTGAAAATTCTACTTTGATGGAACGAAAAAAATTGTGATGGACTAGAAAATATTTTTCTCAACGATTTTTTCAACAGCTACATTGCAAAACAAAAAAAATGCCCCCCCCCCTTCATGATCCAATTTTCCCAAATCTACTAGATGCTATGGATTTTTGAAGCTTTGCTGCTCAAAATTTCGCTTAATTTTTCAAAGACTCATTTCTTACGATCTTCTAGAGATCGAGAGCTACAATTCAACAGATAAAGTCTGCTCCAAGACACGTAATAATATATCAAAAGTATGGCCAAATCAAGATTTGCAAACTTAAAAATGAGGTGTTTTGGTATGGAATGGCGCATATGCATGCATCAGGATTCAATAGGATGGACCTTGAGCAGGTAGATCAGATTGGATAGATAATATCAGTCTCTCTTTCAAAGAATATAGAATCTCTCATATTTGAAATAACCATTGCTTCTGAAAAAATTTCATATGGTCATCTCCTTCCAATAACCTCCAAGATGTAGCCGATTCATCCAACTGAAAATGGATTCTGACTGTCTCATATGACGAATAGTTTTTAATATTCTGAAAAAGTTGATTCTCAAAGCAACGTACATCTGTAATTGAAATGATAATATTCATTTTATGGAAACAAAACTTTTTTCCTCAAAATATCATGTATTTCTGCGTTGAACTTTTGTAATTGTTGGATATCACTCAACAATTAGAGTTTTACATTTAGAAAGTTAATAAGTAGCAACAAACATTTCAAAATTTTACATAATTAGCAAACTGTGAATTTTATTCGAGAAATAAATAAAAATATTTATCCAGGAGATAGTTTGAACGGCCGTGTGGCATAGTGGCACGTTCTGGGTCAGTTTCATATATTCATATGAGGAAGAAAGAGAGGATAGAGAAACCTGCCGCTAACGTTCCAACGAGGATTTGTGAGCTTTTAGTGGTGATCCGAACGACATCATCATTTCTATTCCTCAGTATCGTCGGAAAATTACTTTCACGTTCACCAACATTTTTCCATACTTGATGCTCCCTTTGTCGTGTGCTCGCGCTTTTCCACTCTTTCTCCATCCCTATACTGAATAACGGTTCTGCTACCATCCCCAAGTTCATCGCGTCAGTCAGACGAATAGAGTCTACATCAACCCATAAAATTTCCCCACGATGAGAAAAGGAGGGGAAAGGTGTGCGTGAAATGGACAAACATGTCTGTGCACGCACGGATGCTCGTGTAAGACTCGTAGATTAGCAAAAACCTCTGACGAATTAAATTTTAATTAAATTTTATCCTTTCTCCACGTTGGCGAGATTCCTCTATCCAGAGGATTTCTTCCACAACGTTATGAGGAATACGTTGGGGAGGCAACCGTCGAAAAAGCTCCCCTTCAAGGTAAAAAGAGCATGTTCATAACGTAATTTTTTCTTTGCTCATGCGATAATTGTGCGCAT
Organism: Meteorus colon; assembly: GCA_030523085.1. Lineage (NCBI taxonomy): Eukaryota > Metazoa > Arthropoda > Insecta > Hymenoptera > Braconidae > Meteorus > Meteorus colon. Next base: position 26,213 of record JAPYZH010000589.1, on the reverse strand, counting down.
TTCACTAAAATGGGCACTTTCGATAATTGGGTTTTCGAAAAAGAAATTGTACAAAGGTGGGAGGCCATCTCGCCAGACACCGTTCAGTAGCGAAAACTCATTCAACTTACCCGTAAAGTGCAGCAAAATTGTTCATTCGATCTGCACAACTACTTAGATCATTGATGCCACAGTTACAATGCAAATTGTGAATTAAAGACGGGTGATAAAATTCAAAAAATGACGCAACTTCAATAAAATGACTTGAAATTGATATTTTGATAAAGATATATCTAAGAGCAAAGAGGAGAAAATATATATGTATGCGTCTAAGAATTCAGGTAGGATAATGTCACGGGCATACAAAAAAAAAATGATCTGTACATTTGACCAGACCCATCTATCTACATGAATTTCGACGCGCTGAATCGAAATCTGGAATCACTCGATCTCGACCATTCATGTTTTTGGCAAAAATCGTGAAAAAAACCAGTAAGTCGAAAACAGCACAAATATTATGATTGATACTGAAGAGCCACTATGCGAAAATACATTACAAACGAGTTCAAGATACGAATCCAAACGCAAACATAAGTATCCCTAAATTTTTACACAAATGAAGACCTGGAGTATACATTGAATAAAATGGAATAGAAGTTAGGTTAAGTTGGAATCATTGGTTGACGAAATATCTTTCTAAATTAAATAGATGCCAAGGTGTATTTTCATTTTTTTTTTTTTTTTCAAACATATTTCAATTTGGCGAGCTGATAGAAATTCCGAATAAACCTCTCAAAATTGAACATATTGAGTGGTGAATGGACCATTGGCATTTCAGAGTCTGCGATTCTACACGTGAAAATCAGTAGTTCATTTCGGTATGGAACGTGATGCATTTGGAATGATATTCACTGCGATCATGATGCTTCAAACAGAAAATTATCATTTGTGAATGATAAGTTATGAAATAATCAGAAAAGCTATATTTTCGATAACTTTTTTTTGAATCGTTCTACTTCTTGGCGGGCTTATGGAAAGAAAAATAATAAATAATTGAATGAATTAAATGAATAAGGCTCACTTATGCATAATTAACCATATTCGGTTCGGATCCACATAGCTCCAAGTATCGCAATACTTCGTCTCAAGTGATTGTTTTTGAGTAAAAAATTCCAGAATCATCTTGAGCGCATCAACTGCAAATAAGACCCTTCATGTACTCTGAATCGAATCTACAACGAATGATGAATTTAATCTATGAATTTGGACTCGAAATATTCCTATTTTTTCGTTTCTACTTACGAAAATGAATACATCATTTCGGAATACCAAATTATCCACACCTTCTAATTTTTCCTCCCTACAGTAGAGTGGTCAAAGAGATGCCGTTTTTCTCCCTATTTCTCTCTATGTTTATAAACATGTGGGGAACAAAAACATCCCCCCACAAGCATGAAAATATGATGTTCAGTTTCTCGGGAAGAGACGAAAAAATTAAGTGAAGAGAAATCGAAAAAAGTTGAATGAGAGGAAAAAAATAGACACACAAAAACGTGCATTGTTGGGTGAGCTGATGGTTCCTGATGAGCGGTATCCGTTTCCGGCTTGTCGAACAAAGCATCGTTCTATCCGGAAACGGTGCAACATCGTTATCCTGACAGTGAGTTTCCGAGTGCGAGACGCCCCCTTAGGCTTACGAGACAACTGGTATATATATATAACGATACGGTGAAAAGGAACACAAATTCTCGGAGGACGACGAAGGCTTTTAATGTGCAATAGATCGATTGACATGACACTATCAGATATCGAACAAAGGGATAGTTTTTTTCTCGTATTCCCTGATATTTCATGATGATATTTTTTTCTTTTATCTCATCGCACCATCCAAGCGGTTGATAAATAAGGAGGGGGAAGAAATAACTTTCACCCTTACATGGAGTTCGAGGGAAAGGCACTGGAAAAATGTAGTGCAGTAATTGGAATAATATGAATTGCATTCACCAATCTTCCATAGATTTAAATGGAAATGATTGTAACTCGAAAATTTCTGACATAGAATTATCTTTATACCAAATATTCATATGTTGCGAATTGAAATGTAGCTTGAAAGACGGAGCCAGACTGCAGTGAAGGATGCACACGCATACACAAACGCTCACGCACAAACAAACTCACAATACGGCCAAGAGGATATGGTAATCGCCCTGAATACAAATCAATTTTGACTTTAATCTTTCCAAACTCGTTCAATGCACTTATACGATTCTGGTCGATAGGATAATCCCATTCTACTCTCACACACCACGCGATTCTTTTTATATGAATTTTTTCGCTCTCACGCTTTCACTCTCTGCTGCACCAAGGTGTCATTATCTCTGGGAGTCGAAGTTTGCACTAAAATGAACGTTCTATCGAACCAAGATTGAACACGGTTCAAGGCGCAAAGTATATTCTAGGTCAGGCGATCAAACTTCCTGAAATAAGAATAAAAATTTCACGTAAGTCTATCAGATGAGTCTTTCTTCAGATACCTGTAACTTTGTTAGATTCTACCGTCGATGATGTGCAGACGATATAGCCTGGTTCGTAGAATTTCCAAATTAATTCATTGGGCCTTCAGTAGTTACTAAACTCTTTCTCGAGAAAACTAAAAAGGATTCATTTTCATTGTCGATGAACTATCCAAGCAACATAACGTTTTTTTGAATTCTATGTATTTTTCTTTTTTTTTTATCAAACGTACTTATATATGCAAGGATTAACTTTTTTTCTTTCATCTCATCTAAAATTACAGTTATCATTATATGAAAATGGAAAACATCTAGAACGCTCAAATATGCAAGTATTAACATGGAAAATACATTAGGATATTATAGAAAATGTAGGGAAATGGAATCGAGTCGCTCTCAATTAAAATATAGATGAAATTTCCAACACTTCATTTACTTACTTCCTTTACACCACCAAATGATTTCACAGTAATGTGTTCAGTCACGAATCTGAGATACATTTGTCAATTTTTATCAGAGTGCTATTCATTTTGTAATTGTGATTATACCTATTCTTCCAATTCACGTACATATTACATTAATAATGAGCCAATATATAATTCCCCATCGTCTGATAAAGATACATATACATAATGTATAAATTTGTGTGAGTTTCTCTTACTCGCCTTTGGCCATTTACACGTACATAAATTCGGATGAAACCGAGTATATATGAATATACGTCTGTAGATTTCTCTTGTATGTATAACCATCCAAATAGTTGGATGCAAACTATTATTACTATCTCCCAACGGATATCCTGATACAGCCATTAACGTCTTCAAACTATTATACAAATTCTACACCTATCCCCGAACTAAAATCAATATTGAGTGAGTCATCGTCCAAAAGTACGGAACTCAGTCATTTTGCTTCTATCATTTCGAACATTTCTCTTTAACAAGAGCTATCTCATGTTTGGATGAATAATAATTCTAGCAATAATAACACAATGATATGATCAGATGTACATTATAGAAACTGTTTTCAAGAATGAACGCAAAATTTAATTCGAAAGATGTTTTGCATTGTGGGAGTTACGGAGGAAATAATTCTTTGACATCTATTTATCTTGGGTTAATTCGAAGCTAAATAGGCAGGTACGTGTCGCATTATAATTCAGATCATCATATGCCATATGTATTTATGAAAGGGCACGAAAAAATATCTACTTCAAGATTGGATTCAAGAGCAGTCAAAGAATTTCGACTGATCCAATTATTAACAAATCTAAGATTTTGAAAATTTATGACTAGATAATGAGCAACCGAGTCAATACTTCCAAAAGAATCATAACGAATATTTCATTTCCACATGTAAAGTAAATCGAATCTATTGTTCATTTCTCCTACTCATTGTGCTTCCAGATGTTACTTTTCGAGTCATATTTGCTCTAGTGGAAATCATATGGAAGTTCAGTTCAAACATGCTCTAAGAAGAAAATGTTGCCGCCATTAGGAAATAAGTTAGTTACTTCAGCTATCTTATTTAAATGTATCTTCAGGATTACTGGTATAGCAATATTGAACCTATGATTTCTCTAGATAGCTGTTGCAGCTATCTACATATATTGTACACGCGGCAAATACAAAAAGTCCGAAAAGTCAGTCTCCATGAAGAAAGGTTAAATGAAACAACAAATGATTGTCCATTAAGTATCGCTGTAGCAGCGATCTAAATAGCTGCGAAAGCTACCTGAAAAAGAGACTGATGTAGTAATACGGAAAGTTAGTGTAACTATGAATATTCCCATACTATCTGTCTATGATTGACTATCTAGTATATGACTGTGGGAAGCATATTTTTTTTCGTATGCATCTGTAACAATAGTTCAAATCTATATCCATTTTTAAATTTATTATGCCTCGTATTGCTTAGTTCCGACCCCGAGATTATGTTGGAGTATCGTTAGATAATTCATAGCAGAATGCGTGATGCGAATCGCCCAAAAATTAACTGATTTATAAATGATCTCAAACGAAGAGATGTTCGTACGTAGAAACTAAATGGTAATTGCGTACATCGAACCAGTAAACACATGCGATCTGAAATCAAATGAGACAGAAGGTACACAGATTGTACGCCCGTGCACACTTCTACCTCATAGTGTATGGAAACTCCCAATGGTTTCAATATACAATTTTTCTCTCGTCTGTCTATCTATCTCACTCTGTTGATAGTCCATGACGCCTAAAATAGCCGGGGCGTGTGAACTAAATTGAAAGTATAAATTACAGATAATAGATGCTCGATGGTAACTTTTTCGACATAATACTGTAGGGAAAGTGTATGAAGGGTGTGCGTGCAACGATAGGGCAAGATGGTATGGTCGAGGGCAAAGAAAAAAAGAAGAAAGTACGGTATATGGTTATGTTCTGCGCGTGATCTTCCTACCGATTGGGTCAACTTCTCCTTACCTTTTTGCCCATCTCCCTTTCAGAAATATATATGCGCACACACACACACGCGCATACACACACACACACACACACACACACACACACACACACGTGCCATATATATACATAGTATACCCTTCATATCTGAACGCCATCGTCTAACTCGCGACAAAAAGCTGCTCTGAAAGCGGCGACGATCGGAATATCCTCCAAAAGCCCTCTTCAAGACGGCCCAGCCCCTCTTCTTTTTTCAATACCATATATAAGTATACATTCTGTATGAGAATTCTCACGCGCGAGCCTTCAAGGGAGTGAAATATATATATAAGTGGAAATATATATTACGGCGCAAGCTGCAAAAGATTGGCGGATTGAGTGGTGTGTGAGTGTATGTGTGTTAGTGAGAGTTTGGATTATCAGTGAGATTTTATAGAGAGTTTTGCACGCCCTCTATATATTCTGTCGGATAGTAAATATTACTCAGTTGTATAAATGAAGAGGGATACATACGTATATAAAGTCCAATTTTTACGGCTGTAATAATTTTTGAAATGCTAAAAAATATTGTTGCGCCTCTGTGCACACATTTTATCATCTTTAATACCTCCTATGATTGAACTTGGGAATTCTTCACTCCGTGAAAAATAATAAGAAATTTTGTACTTGTGTCATTCGATAAATGAGTTCATTTTCCCAGATTGTAATAACACCAATGTTATTACTGGATGCGATAGATGTATCAGAGAATAGTATAATAATATGAATTTTGAGATCTAAATGTATCAAATTGCATTTTGGTTTGTTCCGAATATTGGATGATGTTTTATGGTTCTTTCTTTCACATGTAATTCTAATAGATTTTTGTTCAATGTCTTCATTCGCCAGGCCGTTTATAAATTGGTGCGATAACCCCTTTCTCGTTGAGTTGCAAAGTCTACCGCTTCGAAGAGGACTCTCAGGAGACGTCTCTATGTTTTCTACCGTCGCTTCCCGAGTAGCTTCTATGCTGCGAGAATATTAAATTCTAGGTCGGTGTATAAATTAAAGAGTTACCCTGTGTATGTATACCTCTATGAGATACAAAGACGTAGATAATAGGGGAGCAGAAAGTTGGAGAGGGACGTAGGGTGTATATTCTAAATTATGACAGTATTAAAAGAAATAATATTCACATGGATGAGAATTTTTTTCGTAAATTAAATCAAAAAATATGAGAAACCACTTTTGTTTAATTGCAGGGATGCTCAGCTGATATCTTAACGCAGCATATGATCTATTCATCTCATAGGGATCATTAACAGTTTTTATAAATTATGAAGAATGAATCCATGTAACATATCGGCGAATTCTAATATAAAATAACTTCCTATCGGAAAGTCAAAAAAAGCAGAATTCAGGGGATTTTTTCGTATCAAGTGTATATCAATTAAAACTTTTCGCTTCTTTTTTGCAAATCTCAATGCAACAATAAGTGATCCGAAGAGTGGGATCTATTTTTTCTAGAGCTAAATAACAAATTTTTCCCTAATTAGCATAACGATTTTTTGAAATTTGGCTGCCCATGAAGAAAGCTGTAGTGCACTAATATGCTAGGACATCATTTTGAAATATCATTTCGCTCACTAACTTGGAAAGTCAAGATAACGGTTCAGCAGCGATGACATATTTTTCTCAAGTGCCCCAAACTATATTTATCTATTTTATGTATTTCTGCTGTGACTAACAGACATGTCTGTTCTCACAGAGGAAAAATTCACATACACGGAGCGGACATACATATAAATGCAACTTATTCTGATAGTAAATTTCGTTGGCACAGTCTCAATTTGCATTTTTAAACATTTTTAATCCACCTTTGCAGCTTTCTTAGAGTTATCTTCCTTGTGAGTCTATTTCATGCTTATTTCACTTCCTCTCTGTTCTCCATTTCGTCCCCATCACATTCAGCCCTGCATTGGTGGCTACTCTGTACCCCACCACATCCTGTTCTTCTGCTTTTTCTCATGCATTTTCTCACCGCTGATTCCGCGCGCTATACTATGCTAACGTACCACCGATTTATCATCTCAAACTCATTCGCGCCTTTTTCCCGAATCGTCTTATTCATCGTCGTCGTCGTCGTCGTCGTCGTCGTCACCGTCGCCGTCGTCACCGTCGCCGTCGTGATGCTTACACTTTACTTCTTCGTCTGCATATATACTCACTTATACTAACGTCCGGTAAGTATATATAAGGTGGTAACATTTCTCGTGAGATTGTGACTCGAGACGCAACGAAAATTACGCGAGCTTAATCAAATTCATAGATAATTTATATGCACAGATATAGATACTTGTACATATACACATATTAATTAAAATATAATTAGGAAAACTCATCTGACAAATCATCATCTCGAGGATGAAATAAGCCAGAAGCCAAAGTTAAAAGGAGATGGAAAGAATATTTTAATAAACAAATATAGCAGAGTTGTTAGTGAGAACAATAAGAATTCTCCGGCAGTTTTAATTACTAATAGAGTTATTTTTTTATTCTTTTTATTTTGTGCGGGTTGAAGCACTGTGTTGATATTTCCTTGTCTTCTTTTGCGCGCCATTCTTTCACTCCTGTTCACGCTCGCGCTGCCCATTACTCCCTTCCTTTTCTTATGACCAGAGTTGCTTTCTCAAATATTCATGTTTTTATTACGGCCACCATGGGAGTGTGCTCGCTAGCAATATGAGCCGTCCCACGCACCAGATCTCGGCGGAATAAAATGTCTTAATTTGCATTTTTAAACAAAAACCCTCATTTTTAATCTAGCATGGTATTTCCCACCGCCATTTTTTTCCTTCATTTTTTCTTCTACCTATTTTTCTTTTTCGCGTACCCTCAGAACTTTTTTTTTCACACCCCAACCGTGTAGACATTCTTTAGATGAGCTTTCTCGGTTGACGACGCAAGCATCGCATTATGTCGCTCTCTGTCCTCACTTAATTCTCCTCTCTTCCCTCATTTCATCATACGATTTATGACCATCAATTTATTTTTCTTGTCATACCATCGAATATTTTCCATCTTGCTTTTCTTTTCTCTCACTTATATACCTGTACTTATAAAATTCTATAGCGCCATTAATCACTAACATCGGATAAGTCATCATGTTTCGCAAATAAAAGTATTCACATACTGAAGTTATAAAAAACTTTCTTGATATCTACGTCATAAAACCATAAATTTTTTACACATGAAAATATTTCTCTTTCCCTCAGTACTTTAACGATAAAATGAAAATGACTTTAATTCTGTCGCTCTGCTGATACCGTTGTGCTTATCAGTGTTGTTAAAAAATAATCACATAAAAACAATGAGCTTTTCATAAGCGAATTCGATACATCGTAATGTTATGTATTATATAACAATCTAACAACACTATCGGTATCCTGATTTCTTCTTTTGACGATCTGAGAATAATATTTTCTGTTTTTTCTTTATCATTACACTGCAAAGTAATTTTTTGTTTGTCATTTCTTTCATCCCAACTCACTTTTTATTGTCCCGCACGCAAGCGAGTCGTGAAAAATCAAAAAGCATTAACAGTATTATATTTTTTTCAGGCGTCACTCATTCACCCAAAACGAGGAGAGTATTTCTGGATTATCAAGTTACAACCATCTCTTCTTTTTGTGGATAAATTTTTTCGCGTGTTATTTGTTGCGACATCCAAAATGTTTCAATTCTTCAATGCAATTGATTATATGATATATCTCATTTCACGCGTTGTTTCTCCGGCTCGTTTGTAAATCATGCCACAGCCAAATGCGTGACAGCATGGCTGAGAATGAAACGTTTCATGTTCAAATATTCTGGCATTCAAAATATATGATTAAACATTATTACAAAAAATCATGGAAAGTTTGATGTTCATAAAATTAAAAATGGAGCATTTGTGAAATGTTCAATTATCATGAATGCGGATTGATACATTGGCATATCTTAATTAATGTATGTGTGCATGTTATACCTTCGACAATGTTAAGCTTCTTCTGTTCTGCCAAATGCATAGGAAAACGAATGGTAATTGTTTACTTCCACAATCACCTCGTTTTGTTACTATGGAAAATTAAGAAAGAAAAACGGTTTGAGAATCATAGATTATGAAAGTGAACATTTCAATATTTTTGATGCATACGAATTTTTTGTGTTCATATCAGCAAACCGAAATAATATGAATATGCATATTTAAATGCTCAGAAAAAATTTGTGAAGGACTATTCATCAACAACTATTTCGTCTACTCATTCAGACATAAATAAATGAACAAAATAATGTTGTTCCAACATTCTCACAATTTACACTGTATTACCCATAGAGATCAATAATTCCGAAAAAAAAAGAAGAATTCATTGATTTTTCGATTTCTGATGGCCAGAAAAGGAAGCGAGTGAAAAATCGAAAATATTACAAAAAATAGAATAGTTTCCCCAATGCTGATGAGCTTCGAACGACTATGGAATGACGTTGTAGAGGTATTCGAGTAATAGAAGGCATCTGAATGAGTTCTGCGTCCCACTAATCTTAGTTTGAATTTGAACTTGATTGGAGATATTATGTCATTTGATTTGGGAAAAAAAATCCTCAACGTTTCGAGTATAGTTGCAGACAAGTGCCACACGCACAGTTGTATATAGTAGAATATAATTTTACGTTGTATTGATCAGCCATTCCCGTCTTATGAAGAATAGGTAGTCTCGTTCACTGGCCTATGAATAAACTTTGGGACCATTATCTGCCTCATAATACATATAATAGATTTATTATGACGTTGCATGTGTTTTTGAGCCTAAAAATCTTGTAACAACCCTTCAATGGTAGGTCCACGTATATAAGTTTCATCACTTCTGAAACATTGTTATGCAAAGGCGAATTTTCATGGACAAAGTGACTAGATAAACCCTGAGCTTGTGCATTCTGCTATTTACACTAGCTCAATGAAACAGCAGAGAAATCTGCTGTGTTTTTTCACTCGCCGAACTTCTGTGGTGGTAGAAGGTTGTCTATTTTTCATTCCCAATCACTCAACTGTGTCTAGATATCTTCATTATCATTCTTTGCCATCCATGCCCATGCTTCCATACTCTATCGTACATGCCCCACACTGTCTTCCTTTTTTATCATACCCATCAGCTTATGATTTAAGACCTAAAACATCTCTTGATGTTTTTGAGTCACCGTGATTCATATGTTCTATTGTAAGATCAAATTTGGACTGGATGAATAGGATAGTATAGAGGATGATCAACATATCTTACAACCGCTTTTGTGGACCGCACATGGATTATATGTAATTATTATGATCGAAGATATGATTATCACTTGATCAGACAATTTAGACATACAACAAAATGATATTCAACAAGAACTAGTCACTTAATGCGATGATGAGATGACGTCGCTATGTGATGATGACGATGCGGATCCTTATAATGTAGCGTGGCGGAGCTGAGGGGAGCGACTGTCCATATAGTTCGGCGGTTGGGGGTTCTTTGTCTGCGCCGAAAACGAATTGTCTGGATGCGCATCGCAAACATTGACAAACACTAACAAATTTTTTTCATAGTGTCAAGTTTTATCGGAAATTGTGAGCTGGATCCTCTTTTTTAACGCGTCTCAGCTCCCGAAACAGTAGAATCAATCGGGTTATTATCAAAATTGCATTAACTTTTTCACTTTTTTTTCTCATCAACCTTAGAGATGACGTGATAGATGTGTGAAACAGCACACTGTTAGCCATGAAGTTATCTATTAAATATTGGAAAATATTCGGAATACTAAAAAAAAATACATACTTTGCTTTCTTTTTTAAATCTCACGAATAGAATGACTGTAACTATGGGATGATCTCGCGGGCTTCATGAACGGATGGCCGCGAATTCACATATTGTGTATGCTCACAACCACATCGTAAAACTGAAAAAATTCCACAGTGTTCGAAACTATAACCAGTAATAGTTGCTTCGGCACTTGTCATTGTCAACTTCGCAGCGGACACAATAGCATCATTGTTGTGGACAATGAGATGAATGGTCTGGAAAAACAGTTTATGACTGCCAATATGGTATTGGAAAACGGTCATTAACAAATGAGCGCGAGATAAGAAATAGTAACAGTCACACAAAGGGCAACAATAGGTGAGAATCAATACTACAGAATACGACCTCATTCACATGGATGAAATGAGATATTTTTTTATAAGAAGTTGGTTTGATTGAGTATTCATAACTGCGCTTGTATTTTGGAGACATTCGGTTGTTCTGATAAATTTATTTTCAGAGTTATACTTCTTCAATCGCATTGAGGACGAACTTCTAAATGTGATGGGAGTAACGCGCACGACATGAAACGGAAATGTGACACGATGAAGTTAGACTGAGATATTTTTTGATAAAATGTATTCTATCAGTCAGGCTAGTTCTAGAGAACTAGATTCACTCATGAGACATTCAGACTTTAGTTGTAGTAGAGATAAGGTTGGCCAAATCCACATGCCATGCAGCCCATGCGCTTTGCATCGGCAGTGTTTGAATCTCAAATGAATATCAAATAACATAGTGCTTTAGCTGTCATCTACCTTCCTATGTAAATAACAGGCTGAATCGTATAAATGAATATATTTTCATCCTCATACTTTTCCGGTGAATAAATATGTGAACAAATATGTTTTTTTTTTTTTTTTTTTGAAAAGTACCTTATAATTTACTTATCTCATAAATGAAACCAAAATCCTTAGCATCTGGAGGATTTAACAGCATTTGAAAAGATTGAAAATAGTTATTGATCAAACAATCAATAGTATTACAAATCGGATTGGCCAGATACAGTGTTGCGGCAGACTTATTTTCAAAGTTACAGAGTTAAGTCATAGAGATCGTGCAGAGGTGAATTTATTCACGTAGATCTCATGTGATTGATATAGTCGCTTATTTCCCATTCACATTGCTATATAAAATCTTGGAGAGCTATCATCTATATATGGTACTTGAAAGAGCTCTGTTCCCAAAATTATTTTATCAGGCATTCTCTGATTAAGCTCCTACAGGAGGAGCATTTTTTGACCGACATGAAGATGAGTTGTCTATGACTCTCCGTGGAGACTTTCATGGCACTCTTGTCATTGGAAATTCTGAGCTCATTGTAAACTTTTCTCAGGAGCATGTGAAACCATCCATTGATAATGATCCTACTATTCTGACTATTTAACAAGGTGTCAGCCTTGATACTGTATTCATACGATACTTGTGGCATGTTTGATCGGAAACACTCGTCTACTAGTTCAGCTACAACAGATCAAATTTGAGATTCTTAATGATTTAATTTTTGCTGGAATGAACTATGGAGGTGGGCGCACTCCCAAGCTGGTCAGAAAAATTTGAGTGAATTCAACCAAAATCAAGTGAATGATTAATATTTTTCGAGTTCGAATAAAAAAAAAACAACATTTTTCTAGGTCAACTGAAATTTTATTCGTTTCATTTACCATATCCATTCATCCCTTTCACTCACTTCAGCTTTTATCTTCACCAAAGAAATATATTACCCCACGCCCGTACATGAACAGGCATATCATTCTTTTTTCTCAACTAGTACAATCTTTTGAGAGGGCGCAATCGCTCTTCTGTCTGTGTAATACTCACAAACTACTCGTAAACAAAATCGGACGCTTTAATCAGTTATACATTTTTACATTCATTCAGTGTATCTGATCAATTAAAATTTCAAGACTTCCACTACCTATTATAAGCGGCCTTTTCATATATTCTAAAATTAAGATGCAATTTCATTCGTATCTCGACGAATTTATTCAATGAATTGCAACAGTAATAGTTTAATTAATATATGTGCTAAGACAAAATTCAAACATTGTACAGGATAATTGAGGCAGCATAAAGATGTCGATAAATTATAACCACTGTGAATCACTTTCGATATCTTTGGAACTGCGCCATTTCTTCATAACAAGCATGGAAGAGTAAACACAGAAGTGTCTTGAAGTTCATAAGATTTTTTTTTTTTCGCCAGTTTCAATGTCTTATTCTTATAATGTATCGCTGCCTTGAAACTATATGAGGTGGTTACGCTTAATGAGTGGAAACTCTAATTGTTTGCTGAACTTGATTCAATACAATACAGTCGCCACTCATTAATGCAATAAATTAATGAAAAAAAATAATTAGAATGTTGGTATGTATCATCAAATATCATCGTCACGAATAGGACTAATTTTCTCACAGGCAATCATCAAATCATCACCAACCAAGTTTGAGGCTACTTAGTTTCGGTATGTCCGTAACCACTGTGAATCCTATATACAATCAGTCGGTAATTTTGGCCACACATTATGGAGGTCGTATGCCGCATCTGTATTTTTCTGGACTGAGTTAGACATGGTAATTATTACCGTTTTTCATTATGAAATTCCATTGACCAGAAAATGCATTTCACAATCCATATCATATGTTTCGTGCATAAAAAATGAATCCAAACCTGAAAAAGTATTAAATTCCACTTCATATGATATTCTGAGATTCATCCATTCCCAATCTAATACATTACGCGCGGTAAATATCTCGAGATTTTGTCGACACGTTTTCATTATTGGTTTCCAAACCTGAAATACACATTTGAAACCATAGTTCCTCAGTTGCGGAAACAGGTACTGATTCTGACACTTTGGTTGCAATTGAGTATGTCTAGATGGAATCATATATTTAAGGAACTTGAGGCATTTCGGCCTCGGTCCAGCCCGTATTGGTCCAAGTCAATCAAAAACTGGAGTGAACTATGGGGGCAGCGCATTATTAGGGCTTCACGACTCTGTCTGTATGTAATAAATACGATGAGGACCTGTCGGACTAGTAATTAAGCTCCCCACGTTTGCCTGTGTAAAATCCGCACCGAATAACTTCACATATCCGGTACTAACTACACTTTATGTATGCTTGTGTTAGCCCAATATAGAATTTAGAATCAATAGGAACATTGCTATACCAGAGCGTCGGGTCGAAATACACATGTTCACAAACTATTATCTTGATGCGGATCCACTTCGTTACTTAGAGGAATTGATCTGATTACTTTACATATCACGACATTTCAATCTCTATTCTTCCACTATTCCTTTGATGATTGCAATTTCTCAATTGATGCTAATATAGATTCATCTTATATTTTGACGATGAATAGACAAACGTATTTCAATACTCTGACATGAAACAGTATTAATATAGATGGAAAATATGCAAAATGGAGTGGGATTATTGGCGATGTTTTTCTATTGTTATCTTAATTAGAGATTAATCATCAATATTTTGACTCTTACCCCAAGTAGCTCATATGTTCTTTCTTCTTTCTCGTCTTCTTAAGATACGTGGATATAGCCCCTTTCACCATTTTATAGCTGCATTTTTTCTTAATACCGTCAATATTCATTGATTTTGATGCACGCGATGTCATGTGATATCACAACAAGTAAAAGTATATTTTGTCGCTCGGCAAACATCACCGCTCGAGTCATTGGTATAAGTATTATAGTTGAGTCGTGATGTTTGCTAAGCGACAATATCCATGTTTGTCTGACTATATGTTCGTGGGTGTTTGTGTGTGTGTGGGTGGGTGTAAACAGTGATGTGGCTTACCTTAATATACAAAGCCTGAAAGCGAGGGAAAAGAAGGTTGAGAGAGAATGAATGAATGAATGAAAGAGAAACCACAGGCAACGAATCGTGGCATCACCATCACGACTATCGGATAATGTTTTAGCGCATTTGAATATCAGGAAATGAAGCTTCTTGTCTCTAGAGAGGGAGATGGAGTGACATCGTGCCGCATACACTATAGTGTATTCCTGGTGCTATGTATATTTGTGAGATGAATATATATGAAAAGAGAAAGCAGAGAATCCAACAAGAGCGAGGGAGCATCGGCGAGTGCCATTTGAATAATACTTTGCATATAAATGCGCAGCTCAATGATAAAAACCATTGGGCTACTTGAAATATCCTATTACGTGCTATTATCTTTAAACGAACGGATTCGAGTCTTTTGCATCTTCGACACCTCATTGCTTCTTCCCGAACGCGTCTCTCATCTCGATGGCTCATCCATTATTTATCTTTTTTTTTGTTAATTTTTTTTTCTATTCATCTTATGGATTATATACTTTCGTTGTCATAGTGTTCTCAGTGCGCACACCCTCTATTCTTCTTCTCCTACGCTTTTCTTCGTTGAATCTATCCAACCAAATAAATCTCTAATATCCATTGGATTATTCTCTTCCCATTCGCGATCCTTCGTACAAGAATATCACGACTATATATACAGAGATATGAAAAAGAGAAGAAAAACATCAAAAGATCAAACATTAAACTTATAGCAAACATGTTTTGCATATCTTTTATGAGAAAATTCGCAAATAAATGTTTGTCTGCATATCCCAATAATTAAACAGAAAGATCATGTCTATTTGAGTTCAATCATGTTGAGATGAGAAATTTTGAAGTTCTGATAATGTTTTCCATGCATCCATGTGAGGGCAACTCAAAGAAGAAATTTAGACACAATCATAGTAAGTATGGGAACTGTTTATGATATATCCATGTCGTCTTTCAATTGTTCAATTAAATACAATCAATTCCGATTTTAATGAATTTAATCAACAACATCTGAATAAAATACACTTTTATCTGTGATTTTATACGTAATTCTACATTTTTTTTTTATTATCATGACTAATTCAAAAACTTATATTTCTATAAATATCTGAACATGCGAAAAATCAATTTTCGCAGTGATTTGGCACATAAACAGTTTCGATTTCGTTGACTACAGCTTTTAGCATTAGTCTTTGGTTTCGTTTTTCTTTATGGACCATCAGGAAGAGTGAAATTGAATTCGAACACTTCGCACAATGTTGATTATTCGTGCTGTTACATATATACTATGAAGCATATATATATATACATATATACTAGTGCCGATAGCTTGCTGTTGCTTTTATTTACACTAGCTGGTAGAACGTGATATAGTTTCGATTATACGCTGCCACTTTTATCCAATGACGTGGCGCGCCTGACACAATGTATATAGGAATTTCTTGAGGTACATATTTTAATTCCTGCGCGAGCACTTCTCTTTGAAAGCTCCTGAAAAGTCACTCAACATGTCAAAAATATTAAATCACTTTTATTCATTCATTTGTTATTGTTATCATATCATTTTCTCATTCCATTTTCCAATTCTTGTATTCAATATCATGTCAATTACAGAATTGTAACTATCCACGGAGAAACGTAACATGAATTTCAATTCGATCTAAGGATTAAATAAAAGCAGAGAATATAGAAGTTGATTCTATCTTGTACTGTAACACGTACCTGTCACGGAGAACATTTCTCGTTGGGAATAAGAAACATTGACACAACACTGATCAACAGAACACTTTTGATGCTAATAATTCACAACTAACCAATAAAATAACAAAACCAGCACCGAATCATTAGATATGATTCTTATGAATGGACGGATGTTGAATAAAATGCCTTTTGTATCAAGGGCGTTTTATTCAACATCCGTTTTAATTTTTGTCTTATTTCGTCAAGATCTATACAAATCCGCCTTCAAATCACGGCGCCGTAAGAACCATAGACGTGCCCAAAGGAGGGCAGGATACAAAATAATGAGCAATATCGAATGAGATGATGTGAAGTGAAAAAATATGAATATATTTAGGACAAATATATCAAGCCAGCTGTCGCGAGTATCTGCTTTTTTGAATTCACTTCAATTATCGGAAGCACTTGTGCTTTTTCACTTTTTTTTTTTTGTCTTATTTATTTTTCTCTACTTTCTTCATTCCTGTCATGAAGTTGTGAAATGTGGTTGGTTACTGTGTGGATATTTCGATCTATGTGAAAATCTTTCGCTCTTCCTCTTATAGCCATAATTGTAGACAAACACATCCACTTCTACTCCATCGTTGATACGTCAATTTGTGCGAATTGACACTGATACATTGACAATGGCAATACTTCCGCTTGATAGTAGTGCGTGTAAATATGAAATGTTTTACATATACATACATATTGATATGATTACCATAAAGCCCTCTCCCTTATACATGAAAAGCATTTTTTTCCTCTATGTAATATACATTTATTGGCATGCAACGTATCATCTATTGATGACTGCTACAGCAGGAAAAATACATCTTCCATACGGCACAGAATTCATTGAGGACAATCCTGTCCGTTCTTAAGGGTGGTCTAGCGCCCGTGAATTCGACGATTCTTTAGGATTTTTATTTTCATTGAAAGCAATGAACAATGTTATCCCAATTTCGTAGGTATATAAAATGACTTTAATAGTATACGTAAAAACCATAAGTGAAAAAAAAAAAACAAGTTTTAAGTAGGTAAGAAATGGCGCTCAAGTTGCCCTCCTCATGAATATGGACCTCGGTCGTGGGTGAAATTCTGGCTCTTCCACTTATCTTCGACCAAAAACGGAAAACATTCTCTAATCTGTATGAGTGTAGTTATCGCTGGACGTAGAATGGAACAAAAAAAAAAATTAACAAAATGCCGCGTTGTTGAAATTTACATGCAGAAAACAGACTGTTTTTTTCATTATTCTTGTATGTAAAAATGAGAAGTATTTAACATAAAAACTTCTTCATAGGTTCAGCGATAGGTAATAGTGTACTGAATAACATAATAAAATTTGAGACGAATCAGTTGAGTGGTTTTTTTTGTCACCCACAGTACAGAAAAAAGTAGTTTCGAGATAAATAAGTTTGAAGTTTAAGGTAATCTTATAAGGTAGAATTATACTTTCGAAATATCGGAAAAAAAAAAAATCTTTTTTTGGAAAATTCTAGACCCCCTTGATCAGAGCATTTTTTCATCAATAAATAGGCCCGTCATATGCAATTCAATAATGATGAAACTCTGGAATGTGCCCAATTAACAAATTGATAAAATGATCGAGTATCAATAAATGTATATTGAATCATCTGGACGTAAATGTACATAAAAAAATATCGTACAAAAGAAAAATATCAAATTAATCTCGAAACGACTTCGTGGCAAGGAAACTAATGAATAGAACCCACAGGCACACGAAAATTTTCCCTCATTCGAGTTTAATGGTGATGAAGTTATTCAAATGAATACGATCAATGAGTTTCAATGAACTAACTCAACGCGATCCAATGAAATAAAAGGGCGATACTTATATACATGTACAGATTTATCCTTTATTTCATTTGTGATCAAGGAGTATCTTTGTAAAACATTGTACACGGATGTAGCAATTCAAACAAAAAAACAATCGAATCCAACTGAATGGACTGAAATTGGTGAACGAAAATCCAACATCGTGTTATTTGAATGGATTGACCAGATAAAAAAACAGCTTGGAACTCTGTAGAATATGAAATGTGCACTTACTGACAAATGGCATCACACCTAAGTATTCTAGACAATGGAAAAGCCATCAGAGCCTCCATAGAATGAGTTATGTACTTGATCGGGATCTAAATTTGAAAGTCCGAATGAGGATTGATCGAATAAATAGAGGAAATGCGAAAAATAGTGAAAATGGAAATGCGAATATTGACATCACTGCATATTTCTCAATCTCTATTCATATGGAATAGATATTTATCCATATAACAGTAGTATGAGTATTCGATGAAATATACTGTGAGTTTGTCTGTACATAAAATCATCATTCTATATAGTATAGCTTTCAGTCGTATCAATGTATAGCTTACCATTGGTTGCAGCTGTCGGAAGTTACTGTGAATAGGTTGTAAGTCCGCGAGGATGACGCAAACTCACATACCAACATAAAGCATACTGAGTTAGTGTTGGAGGCGGGAAGAAGGTATGGAATTATATGAACACAGTGAAGAGGATCGGATGGGCGACAGACACGCAGAAAATCGTCCACATCGGTAGCAGATGTTTCCGCTATCGATTTTCCACCTGCTTGAACAGCAGGCAAGAGAACTGAACCATTTGAGAGTAAAATTGATATAGCAAGAAACCAACTGAGATATGAGTCGATGGGTCTTGCTAGGAGTGTTGCAGATATAAAGTGTCGTGAAGAAAAGTTAGCACCCGATACTCAATTTAATTTCTCCGATTTTTTTGAAAACAACCGACCAATCATTTTCATCAAAATCACAAATGAAAGTTTGGAACAATTAATGGGGTAAGTATAATCGAGTTCCGTTTCCATCACGCTGTGTAGTCACGACAATATATCTACCATACTTGTGTATCATTTTCTTTTACCAGTATGAGGTTGCATAGGGATCCCTACGTCCTACGTTTAGCTAGGCTCCGTTCAATATTGCATGTGCAAAATTTCTCTAACGCTACTGAAAAGTTTTTGAAATTATTCACACCATACTTGGCGGCCACGTACGATTTCACTTTTTATTTTATACTCGTATTACATCGGAATACTATAAGCACATATTTGCGGCACTCCGTTGTGCCGATTGGATTACAGATATTTTTGTAAAGCGGTACATGAAATCATAAATACAATTTGTATTCGTCGTTATCTCATAGCATAGCATAGATCCTTCGTAAGTACGATGATGTCGCAAAATGTGGAAAAACTGATGCTTTCTCGGCAGATAGGGACGTTTTCCTGGAGAAAAATAAATATATCGTTAGAAAAAAACTTCAGCTACGAGCGTTTCACTTGATCTGACACTTTCCCACCGCGATATGAATTATATATAACATGAAACTCACTATTAACTTCACAATTCCTTTATATAGAATATATAACAGAACTTGTTTGTTCGCATACTATTCATCAGGATACATAGGATATTCGTAGCAACTTGAGGCTGCAGAAAAAGGAAGTTATACCATGTATGCGAAGTCATTCTATCTCCTTGTATTTTATATTGAAGAAAAAAATAAACCTCAGTAATTTGGTTTACTCTTTCGTGCCATTTTTGTTTGATACAATACTTCAAATCGTATTCAAAAATAATCAAGCACTGAAATTTTTCACATGTGATGTGGATCAAATGAAATTGGGATTCATAAGTTGGCATATTGGAGAGAATATGAATATTGGGAATTCTTCAGATCCTTATCCATACATTTTTTCGATCTCATGATCAAGTGTGAATGTGGGAATCTTACTCTGTGAATTCTGGGGTATTTTCACTTATTCGTTCTTCACCCGCATTCTGGTAGGAAGGGTCTGTCCTAGGTATGGTACCTTTGCCGTCAATATATTCACACCCAATTAAAATATGTACATGCAAATCAATTAATCCTAAGCCAATGGATTCTCATCGTTAAATAATGAAGCTCTGAAGAAACAAAAAATTTGCATCTCTAACTGAACTTTTCTGTAAAATGTGAGACTCAAAGCGAGCGAGCGAGCGCTTTTGCAAAATAGCAACATGGTCCGTGGATATTTTTATTTCAAAAAATATACAGTGATGGGAAAGAGGTGAAGGAACACACAGTGCGTGTAGGACGGAGCGATGGAGGATGAGATGGCCAGGGAGTTGAACCCGCTATTCCCAATCCAATCCGAGTAATAGAGTCTGAAACATTCCACTCACACCCATCTGTGCCATTAGAATGAGAGCAGGGGGAAGTGAGATGAGATGGAACGGGAGGTAACCGTATATATACATATATAATCTATTTCCACCCTTCGCGGACGTGCAGGGTCATACATATATATGTGTGCATGTATCTGTAGACCAAACTCAGTGTGGGGGTGTAACATTTCTTGGTACAATATGTCAGAGACAAATACTCGGTCTGCCTCAGTGTCAGTGCAGGTTGTGACTCTAGAGCATCCCCCTCTGCCTCCCGCTTGATCATCCTCAATATCACCATTATCATTATCCTTATGCATCACAAACCAATATTGAATTGTAAACCAATATACTCCCGAAATCCGTAATTGTCAATGAAATATGAGCCCCGATGTATTTGCAAAAACAATTTCATAATTATCCAATTTTTTTCATCAAGGATGCTTATAAAACATTTGTTAGACTTTTATTAACACGAGTGGAGAATAAGACACGATTGAAAATATAGACGAATGAGGACAAGCAATTGATTATGTGATCTAATCACACCTGCGGAATTGCTGAAAACTTTTCATAGACTGAGATGTTCCGAAAAAGTATCCGTCACAATTTTCATACTGTCAGAATTGATCTCGTATAAATGCAAGTAGTTTCAGTACATTTGATATGAACAACAGAAAATCAATGGCGTATATTTCTGATTTGCTTCACATCTTATCTCTATGGAAAATAATTCTATAAAAACTGATTGAGATAGTTACGTTTATCACCTAATAGTGCGAGAGTTGTTTCGAAAATAGGAAAAAAAAACATAGATTAGTTTTTTGTACATCAACTAATTTGATGAGTTTTTACTCTAATGCGAAATTCTTGACCGTGCTGGTACACGAGCATTATGACTAGTTGATCGAACCATAGTGCAAACGTCTTTTCTACAATGAGAAAATCTACAACAATTTCATCAACATTACTTGATGGATATGGTACCTTCAATACCACTGGATCTGCTCTCTCAAATTCTATGATCGATATCGCCCCTTGCTCTCTATTACATGACTCAAATTTCCTGATCAATGTTCCACCAACAAATCCCTCTTCAAATTCTCCAGTTACTGATTCATACGGTAAAGAGTTGCAGGCATCATTTCATTGGTAATTGGTCAATTCAAACTAATGAACTGTATGGAATACGTGTGGTTTTGCTAGATACAAAGTCGTCCGATATAGAATCCCGATTTACCCAAATTAATTTTCCACCATTATAATGTTGACAAGTTCGATAAATCCTAAGAATTGATTGCTGTAGCACTCGTACACGTACTGGTGTCTTGAAGTGAGCAATCATTTTCAATTCTTGCGTCGTTTTTCAGGATGATTACCGGATCAATGTTCTTTCACTTAGTAACACTTCAATAATTCTATCAAAATATATGCATTGGGGAATTATGAATATCCTGCATTAATTCAATGAATTGAAAATATTTTCTATACTCTCTGTTCTGAATTTTATCGCTAATGATCTTAATGATTCTTCGAAAATAGGTCAGTAATGTTCTCAAGGGATTGATTGATTATTTCATTATTAAACGATTATTTGACTTTAAGGAATGATTCATTCTTGCCGCTATTAATTAGTGATTTATCAGATCAGTTCGATTATAATTCTTTATAACAAAAGTCGGATGATACCAAAAAAAAAAAAGTTTCGGTTAGAGAAAATTATTTACACATATAGATGATATTGTGTTGGAATATGATACATGTTTTTCATAATTCATATCAAGCCATAGTCCAAGTACACTGCTAATCATTCATTTCACGGGTTTTATGTTGATTCAATTCTGTAAAAAAGACTTTGTGCCGAGCTTCATAACTCATGTGTGTCACATCGTTCAAAGAAAAAGCCATCTTTCTCAATGTCCATGCATTTCCTAAACGAGGATGAAGGTTTCGTGCCATCAATCTGATATTCAACATATCAAAGTACATCGGCCAATTCTTCGAGTTATATCTTATCAAAAAATAAAGTTCCATCATATGTTGACAAACATGGCTGACTCATTTCTTGGGTCGATGCATGTCCTACACAACGATGGTAACTAAAAACTTAATATGTGAACCCAATGATGATTTTGTCACACAGAGAGTCGAAAAATAAGGTTGAATCAAATTTCTGACATTTGAGTTGAACACTTATCGATATAACTATAAATTCAATTCACTTATGATCGTTATACGCTATTAATTAAGTGGACGGACATAACAGTCGATTTATTGAAGGATATGCACGGAACGATATATAGTGAAGGATCGGGGCGATTACGTCGGACCATTGATTCACCCTAACATATATACATATATACATACATAAATATAAGCGTGAGTAGCAACACACAGTCCGGAACGTTTGATAGCGTCCAAAGAGGCTGTTCAGTCGCGCGTTGGTTTAACGCCCTATAAATTGTGTATGTCGATGTGTTAGTACATCTGTATTTGTGTGCTCACGTATTACACTTTCATACTCACATACATCGAGAGTATCATAACTATAAACTAAGCACGTGCCCACGAGGGAATTCATATACATGTATGTATTTGGTGTGTATTATATAAAGTTCCACCTTCAGCAATGTTCACCTTATATCCAAAGTGCATCATGCATTATTTGTTGATCATAAATAATATGGATAGACATGGCTAACATACCAGAAATGCCACAACAATCGGCGCATGGTTTGTCCTATATTATGTGGTTGGGGGGTTAGGAATGTGAGATATGAATAGTGTGCGGATTATATATTATGAATTAACCGAACCGAAACATTTCCGAATAATATTGGAAATCTATTTGTCATTCCCGTCAAATGTTTCAATAAACATTTTAGGTGTTCGAATGCATGTATTGTATGACGTTCTCATTTAATTTATCAGTGATTCGACGGATGCTCGGACATCCGCTGGTTCGATTATTCAACTTTTTTCTTTCTGACAAATAAATAAACGAGGAAATGAAAATGATTGATCGGAATTACCTCTTCCAATATTTACTCCTGATAATATTATTTTTCAAGAGGAAGCTATGCGAACAAAAACCAATTGTTTGGATTATTGATCATAGCATGATTTGTATATGTAAGTTGACACAAACCAGAATTATTAATTTATGGCGCAAACATTTAACATCGATTGGGATTAGGCAGCGCCAAATTAAGTGAGGGTGTGTAGGTCAGGAATAGTTAAATTTTGAGTATACACATGTCAATGTTTATCTAAAACTAGAGTAGCATTTTTGATGATTTTTACTTTCATAGAATTATTTTTATATTAATAGTGCACTGCACTGAAGAATATAATATCTTCCTTCAACAAATTCAATATATTTGGGTACCATTCGCAATTTCATTCCGACTCCTCATTTGAATAAACTACGCCAATACGTTGGCTGTTATGGCGTTTTCGCCTCGAGTACAGACTGACATAATGTATCATGAAAGCATTGCGAATCCGAATTTCGTGTAAAAAGAGAAATGGTAGAATATATTGTTATAGGTGATATTTTGGAAAGACATCCTACTTCAATCGGTGGGAAAGGAATTTTTCGTGACTTCCCATAACGCACCAAATGCTTAGATGAAATATGAAGGATGAAAAAAAAGTGAATGACAACTGATATAAAAAACAATTTTTTTTCTTTTTTTTTTTTCTGAGTCATTTTCATTTAGGATTTGCCAATCGTATCTCAAAACTTGTGTCATTGTCAAGATGTGCAAATTGAAGCATACCGATGTACGTATAATTATGTATATCGTTCTCCAGAGCAGTGCTTACGTGTTACAAGACAGAAAATATACATACAAAGGGTACACTACTGCTGAACTTGACGCATGGTCGAGGATAAAAACTTAGCAGGTGACTTTGAAATCTACTGATGCGTTTAATTCTTTGGCTCGAATCTTCTATATCCATACTTTGTGATCGTGTCGAGAAGAAAAAGAGAAGAGAATCATGTATAGGTGGAAAAGTAGAAAGTGCAAGAGATAAAGATGAGTCTTATTGAAATCTTCTCTTGCGTCTGCTATATAAACTCTTTATAAAAGACGTTTTTATCTGTCAGATAAATTTCTTGGGACTCAAACATGCACCTCTTCTTCATTCCTCCTCTTCAATTCTGTGCATTACATGCACGAAGAAATCCTTTCTAGGTATTCCTCGCCCCATCTATATGCACACACACTTGAGGAAAAAAGATTGGTGCGCGATGCGAGAGTGTCTATGCAATGGAGTTATTGCTGATAAACTGGATGAATTTTTTCGTCTTTTATCCTGTTGCCACTCTTCGAAAAATATTATCTAAACTTTATGTGACATACCATTTGTATTCATAATGAAATAGTGCACATAGAAATAGAGCTCCCGATGTTCCAATAGAATGAAAAATATTCCGAGTTTGAATGATGTCGTTAAACATACTCTTCAAATGATACTCAAATATCACTATGATCAAATGATTTGGGAGAACGCAATGGGATTCCGAAATAGAAAGAATGTATTTTGAGTTAATTTGGAATCAGGCAAAAATCAATTTTTAGAAATTTCAAAGTACTAAGTGCATTACGGTCGTCTGTTGATCTGGTTCCTTCTCTAAAAAAGAGGCACCTGCATCAGTAAACTTATGGAAAACCATTTTTTTCTTCCTGTTGTGACTATCATATCATGACGTTCATAATTGCTATTTCTATTAAACAGAATGTTTCCGTTCCGAAT
This sequence comes from Meteorus colon, assembly GCA_030523085.1. Classification (NCBI taxonomy): domain Eukaryota; kingdom Metazoa; phylum Arthropoda; class Insecta; order Hymenoptera; family Braconidae; genus Meteorus; species Meteorus colon. The sequence goes on along the minus strand of JAPYZH010000589.1, from coordinate 897 downwards.
AACCAAATACTCGAGCTTCGATGGCCCCCGATTTTCAATCATGGAAATAATAAAAGATCCAAATCAAATTGAAGAAGAATGTATCATAAGATGATAAAGTCAGTTCAACTTTATTTTTTTTTGCCATCATTTGATCGTGGGTATTATTTTCTCCTTTATTTCATGATTAGTAATTTCTTTAATTATTTTGTCGTCATTTACAAATTACGAGGAATTAACAATTTACCCGTGTATACGTGGCCGTGTAATGTGATGAAAGAGATGCATCAACGTTTATAAAAATAGTATATTCTCGTTATAAGTTACACAATAGCAACATAATAACGAATAATACTAATGTCAACTATGACAAAAATCGAAATTAAAACTTTATCCACTGACACTAGATACGATCAGTGAGAGATTAAAGTTCCGAATTCGCGAATATATTCAGAGAGAATTTCTTGATAAAAATTACAGTGTTTTCACTTTGAAGTTGGGGCATAATATGCCTCAGTAATTTTTAAGAAAAACTTGATGAAATTTGTTCGAAAAAGATAAAATTTTATTCTGGAACTCATCATTTTTATCTATGAGCGCTACGGAATTTGAACTTAAGGGCGCAGGGGTAGTCAGGGACACGAAAAAATAAGATTTTTCAGTAATTTTTTTTTGCTATTAAATGATTATGTTTCATAAAAGTAATGATATGGCATTATTATACAATGTTCTGACTTGAAGTCACGAAAATTTGAAAAAAAAAAAAATTTATAATTTCCAGAGTTATAACTATTTCTCAGGACCCTGTCCAAAAAAAAGGTCCTTTGCGGTGACTACCATAAGTCCTTGGAGATTCATCTGAAATCAATCGGACAAGAAAAATTAGTTTTATAAATGGATAATCTCGTGCCTGATCGA
>JAPYZH010000588.1:0-48015 GCA_030523085.1 Meteorus colon | reverse complement strand
TCTTATTGAACGCTTGAATCAAAGATTATTTGTTTAATTTAAAAGTGTAATTATGTGTGATTTGGAAATTGAGGTAAAGGGATGGCTAGTACGTAACACGTTGTTAAATAATTAAAAACTGCCCGAATAAAAAAACAAATTTTTGAACCTCAACGAGAAGAGATTAACTTGCGATAAAACAATGATGAATAGGATACATACTGATAGAAAAATTGATTTAGAGGCAAAAAATATCGAACCAAGAAAAACCGTCAGGAAAATTTGATTATGTTTAATTAAGGAAAAATTGTTTATACCAATTTATCAGTACAAAAACTGTGATTGTTACATTTTATACATCACTATTCTGGTAAAGATTTTTATTATAGTAAAATCTGCTGTGTTAATTTATCATATTTATTTAGGTAAATAAAGGTAAATGTATGTTGATCTTATTAATAAATTTTTTTAATCAACTAATTCAATTAATTAATTATCTCTCAAACTTATTTTATTTAATTTCTTATATGATCCCGAAGTTTTTAGTCATCGAGTTTTATCCGCAGTAATAGGCACACAGTAATTGGCATGCAGTGCTAAGAAAATATTAGTTAATTGCATTGTTGATTTTTTTTCAAGTTCATAATATTTCAATCTTCAGTTTAGAAAAAAAAATTTATGGTTATCTTGAGACAAATTTTTATAGAAATGCCTTTGAAGTAAGACTGAAAAAAAAAACTTCGGTAATAATAAATAAATGAATATATAAATAATAAATAAATAAATAAAACTCACACTCACCCTACAACGATTAAAAATGGCCGAAATTCCGGATCAATTGAAAGATTTTTGATTTCAAGAAGGCTTTCCAAAAGTCATTATTGTGTTATAAAAAAACAATGAAAAAAAAAGTTGTTCGAAAGTCAGACATTTTTAAATTCGAAAGCAACGAGTAATTCCCGCTCGTCTGAATTCTCGTAACTTTATCGATAATCTGAATATCCCTAGAAAATAAATTTATGTCTTGTTAGGGTGTACAGAGTCCTGTCGTGCCACCTTAAAATAAAACAAAAACAAATGTCGTCATTTTCACAGGTTATGTTCACGTACCGCTGCATAAATAGAGGTTAAATAAAACGTATTTCTTCACCAAAAAACTGAAAAAAGCCGAAAGGAACAGTAAAATCAATTGAAATATGGAACTTAAACGCTACAATAACATTTTATAATGTCTATTCGATTAATAATTCATGTTGGAAAATCAATTTACCATGATATCATCGTCTCGAATGACTATTTAATCGAAACCGAAACAAATGTGATGAATACGAAACCAATTGTCGCAGTGCGATTAAATAAAAAAGGTATCGATGCATATGCAGCATCTGCATACATAGCATTGATGAAATTGTCACATATTTATCGTCAATCGGCGATAAAACCGTTGCTTTTATTATCAAACAGTGATAAATCGCCGAAAAACTCGCAGCCAATCATTTTTTTGAAATTACGAACACCAAGGAAACAATTTTTAGACTACAAATGGTGAATAAATCTGTCAAATCATATCAACAAATATACTGGCAGCAATTTGAGAGATATTGATTGTTATTATTTTATCTTTAGGGGCGAGAGGATGAAATTGATGGCTCTGGAACGACGTGAAATTGACTCGGCAATGTCGTGGCTATCAACTTTGGGTGGAGCTTTTTCAGCAATGGGCGAACAATTCGATCACTGTGTAAGGATTTTCTTCATTCAGAGAAAGATGATTAATATTTATTGCTATTAGCTTCACTGCGGCAAATTCCATATTTACAAAATGTTTCATCCCCCTATTTTTACTGGGCTTTTGTAGATATTAAAGTCGAATATAAACACTAAAAATAACGGCAATTCAAACTACTGACGAATCCACTTGAATGGGTTTTTTTTTCTATTTTGGGAAGTGAACAGCCAACTGAGCAAATCAATTTTACCTTAAATAGAAATGAAGCAATTATGTTAATAATGTTCCGTTGATACTTTCACATTTCTTGTGCATCATCATCCTATTTATCTATAGAAAAAAATCGCATCAAAAATGATTCTTGATATTAAAACACTCTTTGATGTACAGATAATAATGTTAAATGATTTATTTGCAGGCGAAAGTGGCTGGAAAAATATCAATTGAGCAATTGAAATTGGCATTGCGTCTCGAAGATCCATTGCTTGTAGCTCGCTGTCATCTCTACGCTTCACTAAGTTTAATTCAACAAGATCAATTCAGAATACCACGTAAAATAATACCGAGAATATTCACGTTCGCAATCAAATCTAAAGATAAACATTTAGCGAGAATGTGCCAGGGTATTTGGGCGAAATTGAAGTATTCAATTTCGATTAGGAAACAAAGTAAATGTATAAAAAAGATAATTTAGCACATAATAGATAACTAATTAATTTGAGATGATATTTTGTTATCAATTTTCTGAATACAAGAAGAATCTGTCAATTTCGATGCATTAAAATTGATGGAAGAAATGAATTAATTGATGTATTGATGAATTAATTTCTGCATTTGTTTGCTCGTTTGTCTATTTATTTATTTATTGAAAAAATCTACACAAACATGTACACTAATTATCAAACTATTATGTAAATATTTATATACATATACAATTTATTATCCTAGAGCAATAATAATCCATGAAAATCCATTGAAAATTTATTAGTCGAATGCATTTCTGAGTACTTTTGTTCACTTTCGAACGAAACATTTCTCGAGTGATTAATTTTCATTTTTTTTTCATTCAATTTTAAAGATTACGGGGATTGCCGATCATGACGAGAATTTTACGTTTCTGCATTGGGTGTTGATGGCTCATCGACTTTGGATTCTAATGAAAATGGTGGGATGCGGCAATCGAATGTGTAACCGTCTTCACGTTCCATTCTGAATGTTCCCCTAATTTTAGAATGAAAATTGTTTTGATGTTCATTTATTATTGGATAGTTGAAGAATTGATTCGAGGAAAAAATGTTCCAGACAAAACTTGTGAAAGGTTATAAGATCTGTGTTTTGTGTAAAAACTTGTTCCATAAGATGGATAGATCTCCGATTTATTCATGTATGATTAATCAACAAATAGGACTCACAGTGTATCATTTGATATCGGAATTTATAAATGAATGTCATCAGTTACTTCAGTGATAACTGATTTCAAAGAAAAATATCTCATAGAACAGTTCTGGATCTTCCCCGAATCTCAAACTTTTGAATAACACATTTTTTTATAGGATAAATATCTCATGAGATATTGGTTCCATGGGTAGTTGAAAAATGTGGTATTTCAACCGTATTTTAATCAAAAGTGAGAACAATTTATGATAGTTACCACATGTGTCCACTGGGTGCTTGCAAGCTCACATGACTACTATATTGAAAAGCTGGTAATGTTTTAGACAACACTGGCTCTTGGCCGACAACACCACGACCTCGGACTGTTTCTAATGTGCCAGATAAACTGAAAATCCTCCAATGCCTCTCACGTAATTGAACGCTCAGTGTTCCCAAATTTTCAAGTCTGATGCAATAACGCCACTGCAAAATAAACAATTATTCAATAACTTTTTTCATTTCAGATAAATTTTGTGGAAAATTGTCGTTGAAGAGTCGAAAAAACAAAAAGTATAATTCGATGAAGGTTTCGACTGTTTTTTTTTTAAATTTCAAATTAACAAAAAAATATGAAACCATTAATTTCAAGGCCCATATCTCAATGTTAAAGAGAATAAAATATGGGCATATCAATAACTGTTCAGTTAATGAGTAGTTCCAAGTGTTTGACGAAGAGTTTCTACAAGAGAAGGAAAAAATTTCTTCCAACTTCTAAAAATTTAACGATAAAATCTTCTACCAAAAGATTCGTAACATTATGAAAAAATAAAAAAAATCAGTGAATAAATCTTTAATAGTTTGAATGACCTCTTGATTAATAGTTGAACTGATCTTTCTTGGCGTGAAAAAGAATTCTCCGATTTTTAAATTTACCTAAAAATACCAACATTGTGTGATTAAAAAAAAACCGAAAAAATGTACTTAATCTCAAATCTAAAACTCCACAACATTTATGACGGTCAAATTCACCCATAGCCCAGAAAAAAGAATTACGAAGCTCCTATTTTTATAATTTTGACATGAACATTTTTCAGTATAACCAACATCGTCATCTCACATTGTATAAATAAATCATTGATAAAGTCTATAAATAAAAATGATGATTCACCCAATAGACCGAAGTTGTTTGACTTTCTCGGCAACCCATGTAAAATGGAATAACCGTAACCCGTATATTCTCCGTTGTTTCTTTGTGTACATCCGAAAGTTCTAACCAGGGATGATTTTTTTGTTGCCACGCCCGCAGAGTTTCTTGTGCAATAAACGGCGGTTCTCTTTCCGGATGAAACGCCAAGAATTTGTCGAATAACTCATGTTGCAATGCTGATTTATCTGTAGTTGAGTACGGTAAAATATCTTCATGTGCAACATAATCCAATCCTGGTATTGCATATAAACTCCGACTGCTTTCATTATTACCCAAGAATGTCACAGCTTCTGTTTGTGCTCTCTGCACAAATTTATATTTCAATTTTTTTCTGTACCTTCTTATATTCATCATTAATTCAAGAATTTATCTACTGTACATCATGATAAATACATACAATGAATGGACAATCCCGTTGGTCGATTAACACTTGGTAAAATGTGTGGGTTTGTCCTTTTACTTCTTTTCCAACGCTGCTTGGATTTATTTCTTCATCTCTGTTTTATTCGATGATGAAACAGAAGAAAGAATCAATCAGAATTGTTTTCAAGATATGCAAAGCGTCGTGGAGATTCCAAAAGAATATGAAAATCGCGACATTCTTTAAGTATGGAAGAGTTGTGTCAACGGGATCAGTTGACGACTTTTTTCACAGTATTCTATTCAATTATTTTCGTCAAATTGTGCTATATATTGCGAGATCTGTTGAATTCACTGTTCCATAATATCAATAACTCCAAATTATGCCATGAAATGTTTCGTTTCCCTAGTCTCAAAGCTAATTGAGCTGTTACGTTTATCAAAATGTTTCTCATTATAATCATGCAATTTATGCCTACCCGTCTTTTTTATAAGGAATATCACGATCATAAACACGAGCAAGCCATGGAAATAGAATGACTCCACGATAACCAAACACTCGATGCAATATCAACTGTCCAGTTTCATATTTTCCTTGGAGTTTTGGCGTACTCAATTTTCCAACTTCAGCCAACCTAAAAAAACACCACAAAAATATGAAAATTGACATTGAGAAAATGAATTCAGCATACAATTTATCAAAAAATATATCAATTAAGTATTGATGATAATTCGTTGTCAATAGATCCGGCAATAATTGAGGTTAGGAACGTTTATTATTATTATTTTTTATTTTTTTTTCATTCAACACCTTTTTTTCTAGGTTATAATCAAACATCAATCATTGAAAAATTGTCTCACCTTATATATTTAGCAGTTTGTATCTTTGAGAATATAATTTTCACATCGAGAAGTGTATTTCGTAGCTTACCACCTGAACATAGTCGCATAAATTCCATGCTCAATTGTTTCTCTCAATTTAGAAATATCTAATGGAATGAAAAAAAAAAAAAAATAAAAAAATAAGTTAAGAAATTAAAATATGTCGATATTAAATGCATGTAAATAAGTGAGTAGTAAAATAGAATAGAAGCATTATTAACTAAACGAGTGAATGAAAAGAAAAAAAAAAGTACCGAATTTGTATATTTTTTTTGTTTTCTTCCGTTATCAATTATTATTTTTCATCAAAAAATACAGATACACAAGCGGTGTGTATTTGTTTTGCACATTTATAACATCGAACGAGTGTATTTTTATATTACATGGCAACAATATATGAATATGCCTGAGTATAATTCCACTTCTTATGCTTACAAAAAAAAATTCACATGTACATTTTCGACTGGATGCACAATTTGAAAAAATATATTTTGTTTGCCTACTGTACACTTCGATTTGTCACTTATTTTTTTTTTTTTTCTTAATGCTGCATTTGTGATCGTTCTGTCTCATTTCATTTCTCAACAATATCTGTTTTATCATATGAGGCATACGAGTTTTATGTGTATTACATCTTCTTTATCGATTAATGGTAATTATTCACGATATTATATTGTGTAAACACACCTGCGCAAGCTTATAGCGCCTCATCTGAGGATTGTTGAAGTGATAATGAGTTCAACCGTTTGGCTACCCATAGTTTTTTTTTCAAATAATTTTTCCAAATTTACTTACAACTAGAGGAATGTCATATTCTGAAAGAGCGAATTGGGAACAATTTTTGCTATATAATTTGTGAAGAAATATTAAAAATCGGTGCCAGCTTGTTTCTAGTAGAAGAGTAATCGAGTAATATTCATCGTCATTGCTGTATCATGATAATAGATAACACATGTTGCATTGTAGTGTCGCATTTTATCTTACAAATCAAGATACCAAATGTAATTAAATATCGTCTTTATTTACACATAAATTATTTCTCAATCGATGTTCACAAAACTTACAAATATTATGATTTTACATAACCTGCAAACGAAGGTGGATCCGAATTGCAAATACGCATCACCTCAATTAAAAAAATCCTTCAAATTTTCTTTATTATTTAAACTGAAAAATATATCAGAGAACATCATAGTTGATGAGAAGAAAAAAAAATTTATAATCAACAATTTAGTGGCATAACAACATTTTATTCAAAGTATTTACATCAAATCAATTATTTAGATGTTAGCATCTATTATTGTAAGTATATTCAAGTCCATTGGCTGAATTATCTATTTCAACATACGTTATCTTAGCGAATACGTTGATACATGCCAACGACGTTTTACAGTTAGTATATATTAGATTATTCAATTGTACAATTTCACTTCTATCGAAAATATTAAGAGTGAAAATCATACCAGCCCATTCATCCGCACTCTCAGTATGCCGGTATGTTTCAAATCGGAAACTTTTGGCCGCAATATTTTCGTCAATGCAAATAGGGCTATAACTTTCCAAAGTTAACTCAGTGGTATCGTTTAATTCAGAATGTTTTAGGTCGAACACGAAGAGTCCGTGGAGTTTGACAATTGTATTCTTATTCCAAGTATCGAATGGGTAGTCCAGCAACAGATTTTTAGAGAGACGGAAAGTACGTCCTATTTCTTGATGATTACGGCTGTCGAAACAGCAACTGGCCTTCAAACCTTTGCTGGAATCCGAAGTGATGAAGGGTTTGTAAAGCTTTGCACATGCTGAAGTCCACAGAATGAAGAATATGCAAAATATGAAACCAACTTTCAACGACATTGTGTGCTACTATATTGTTTCACTGCTGAATACACATTATCACACGTTCATTTGAAAATATTTCGAAAAATTCTGGTATTTATACACAGCAGAGCATAATATTATCACAGTGCTCATTGATTTTCATCGCCTGAAGATCTTTGTAATGGTATGATGTTGCACACGACACAACCTTGGAATTCATTAGCTTTGAAATCGTTAGTAGAATTATTATAATGAGCATTTTATCACATTAAAATAACTCTCTCTCCTTATTTCCACTTATAGTCATTAAACATGCAGCAACGTCATGGAAATATCGAAGTTAATGGAAGAAAATGAATTCGAAGATGAACTTCCAACTCTGACGCCAATTTTAACTCCTGTCATTCCCGAAACCTTCACATTCGACGTAGAGTTACATTCTGAGCCACAGCCTGGGCCATCGAAGAAATGAAGAATGGAATAGCTATCTAATAACATTCACAATATGATTATGTCGAGGATTACCTGATCGGCAAGATGTCTGTGGAGTAGGCCTACTGGGGATACCACGCGAAAAAAAACGCGCCTACAGACTCTACCTGATAGGTGGCGGGGAAAAGAGTTAGGCATGAATAAGTAAAGTTGTAGGTGGGGATTCAACAAAAATTTTTTGAGAATGTATGTAGAATAAAAAAAAAAGATCATAAAACCAAGTTAAACATTTCGTTTTGACTGGATTCTCATGAGAATTGACGAACCCGGTCAACTTTGGAGCACTGTAACAGCGTTTTAAATAAATGAAATTAAAAAAAAATATAGAGAAGAATTTTCCTCAAAAGACAATCTACAAGATTGGTCTGAAGTATTTTTTTTGTAAAATGCATAAAAAAAAAGTTATAGAGCAAAAAAGAAAATTTTTATAGAAATTTTCTCACTTTTTTGCTTATAACTTCTTCAATTTTGAATTTAGGGCAAAAAGTTTCATGAACATATTTGTAGGCAAAGCGATTTGATACAAATTATGTTCCTACGAATATTTTGTAGGATGCATAGTTCCCGAGATATCGCGAAAAAGAGTTTGCACACCTTTTTCCAAGATGGCGGCCGGGAGGCAACCTCACAAACTTGGAGTTAAGCTTCTATTGACCCTGCAAACATGTCCCAAAAATAAAATTGCGCCCTCTAAGAAATGCAATACTCGGCCCTCAAATTGTAACATTTCAATGGACTATTAGTGCTCGAATTTAATATCATCATCATCATCATCATCGCCTGATAATTGACAACGATCTGGATGTTTTGACCGGAGCAAATGCATATTCTGAAAGATCGAATTGGAAGCAATTTTTTGGTATATAATTTGTGAAGAAATATCAACAGAGGGCGTCAGCTTGTTTATAGTGGGTTTTTACTGTTTCATTAATTTTACATCGATAATCAAAAATACATTCTCTCAATCAATTAATAATATTCACAATTTTCATGATCAATAATATAGACGGATGATTTGTCAGGGACCATAGAGTGCAATGCTTCTATTCCTTCTGGCGTTCCACTGGGCGTACGAGACAACAATTCAGGATAAGAAAGGTTTGATTTTTCAATCAAAATTATGTCTTTAGAATTCACTTCCAAGACTTCATATTCGTACATCTCTAGAAGAAAAGAAGAGAAGCACGAATTAATTTGGATTTTCTTGCATGTCTCTAATTAGAACGCAGTATACATAATAATTTGAAATCTATAAGTTTTTAAAAATATCAAATACTCTAATTGCTACTTTTTAATCGAAAGCAACTATTAATTCCGCTACAATTTGATACAAATCATGAAAAATTCTCAATATATTGTTAATGAGAGTTTGGAGTTTTGAAAAAACCAGCATATTACCAATACACGAATTTTTTTGTTCACACTTTTGATTCGTGTCTTGTGTGTCAGAACATGATTTTCACTCGATTCATTTTCCATAATGTGACGATTGATGTTTAGAATATTTCATGTTTTTATTCTTTACTTACGTCCATCAGATGCCGATATGTGAATGTCGCTTGGGCCAACGATTGCACCTTTGCCTTCATAGACGTATGGATATTCACGATTTGGACCTAAATGCATTTCAGTCTTCTCGTAGAAAGTACCTTCAATTTCTGCAGAAACATTGTACCATTTGCATGCGACATCAATTTTGAGGTCCGAGGGAACTATCATACCAACACCATGCCATGTTCCAGTAAACTACGAATCAACAATTACACTTTTCAATAGATTCATTCAAAATGATGATAAATAAAGTCATGAAAATTTTATATCAATAACCCAGAAAATGTTTATGATTTTCTACCAAAATAAAACTCCAATAATGTTACAAGGAATTATTATGTTTATTTTATTTTTACCTGCTGCACAAGATTAGGATCGATGTGTGTTTGAGCCTGTCCGAACACGACACAACTCGCAAGAATGGCGGAGAAAATGATTTTATTTATTGACATTTTCGAAACGTTGAAGTTGAAGAATATTTCTAAAGCAACTAAATGTTTGGAGTAATATGATTTCTAATGGTTCCCAAAGATTTTTTTGAGCTTTTATACTGGCGATCAATCGATGTTTTGCTGATGGGAATGAGAAACGTTCCAAGAATAGATGATAAATAGGTAACTGGTATGGTCATTATTTTTGTTCATATATTTCCTTCTAATGATAAAATAATGCTACGATAAAAATATACAAGAAGAAGCAGCGGATCGTTAAACTATCAAAATTTCAACTGTAATAGTAATAATTATATCATCGTTTTTATGTGGTATCATTGTTTTTCTGAACTTTATCTATTGATGAATAAGGCTGAAATGTCTTGAAACACGTGATGTGTCGCAAAGGGAAAAATAAGTTTCTACAATCATTCGGAATCCATTAAAACATATTTTGTTTTTGTTATCATTGTAAATGAGACCAAATTTTTTTTCATTCATTCGTGAACGATTTTTTTCATTTTCTTATTCCACGTGAATTAAATTTTTCGATTGAATTCTGAATGATTCTGAATATTTTATGAAATTTTGAAATATGTGGTAGAAATATATTTGAAAAATGTATTTTATCAAACAATACTATAAAACAATGTTACAAAAAGGAGTTTACGCTTATAAATACACAAACATTTATTGTTTGCTCACAAGAGCTTCGCAGTGAATACATTATCACCCCGAAATTATTGAAATTTTTCATATAAAATTCTATCAGAAATAAAACGATAGATCAATCCATCATTCAATATTCTAATGGCATACAATCTTCTGGATCTCCATAAATAGCATACAGTCCATTAGAAACAGCTATGTCTTCAAATCGAATTTTAGCTACCGTCGATATTGTGTGCTCACGAGACACTATTCTTGTGTACCGAACATTGTTCCTACTATGAAGAATGAGTGTATTTCCATTTGCATATAGTTCAGCTTCAAAATGAATTAACGCTGGAGAAAAAAAAAGCAGTTAACAGAAAAAAAGTTAATGATTAAAATTTCATCTAGCTTCACTTCAAATAAATTTCACTTACGTGTTTTTTGTTTTGGGTATGACATCGAAATAACATTGTAGTCGAGAACAGATCCAAAACCTTTTTCTATCAATAATTTTTGGCCACCAGTTCGATTTAGATAAACTTCTTCAATGCATTGAGGACCTAAGTGACTCATTCGTACTTCGTATGGAACGCAGTTGAACACTTCATTTTTTCTTTCATGGGGGACTAATTTAGCCACTAGAATCCAACTATGGAGATACTGCGATGGAAAAAAATATTGAATGAATAAAAAATAAAAGAATTGTTGTAATAATATGGACATTACATTCTTTATAATGACCAAATGCTTTTCTCTCTCTTATTGAAATGATGATGTTTATCATATTATTCATTACTATTTTTATATTTGAATGATTCTCTTTTACCTTTAGGAAAGTCAATTCATGAGCTTCATCTGATTCGACTCTCTTTAATAAAACCAAACTTGAAATGATGAACACAATAATTTTAACGAATGACATGATGGATTTCTCTCGAACTTGAATACGCGATAATGCTGTAACGACAAGAAAATAAGATTAGTGACAGAATGAATCGTATCAGGCCATTATATACCTGCAGATGAATTATACCAATTATCACTGTGGAAGCTATGGTACCTAAAATCAAAAATAATTTGAAGAATCCAAACTGAATATAATTGACGTAATTGGTGTGTTTATAAAAAGTATGTTACAGGATTTGTAATTGTTACATGTGATTTCAGTCTCTAACAACATAATATCACCAAATAATTTCTTTTACTGTTGAAATTAAACAAGTATTCGGATGAATAACTGCTAAAATTGACCGTGTCAACAATAAGAATTCCAACAGATCCAAGGACAAATCAATTCAGGCTTATCTTATAGAACACTAATCGAGCAATTTCTCTACGGATAAAATGGACAATTATTCCAACTAGTAATTATTTACTTTCTCGGCCAGTTGGGTTTTTGGGCCATAGTAATTTACAAAATTGCCTAATCTTCTTTCGGTTTTTGTTTTTGTTTCTGCGTTTTTTAATCTCAAATGGTGTATTCTCGCGGTGCATCCATTTTGCAGATCGCGGACATACTATGGAATTATTGTTTCATTAATTAATGTATTTCTAAATGATTGTTTTTGAAAAAATTTCGAGGATGATAATACAGGTGTACTCAACTTTCTATGGGTGTTAATTTAGCAGGCATGAGATCTTTTTTATGAATAGACAACTAAATATTTTAAATTATGAAATTTGAAAAATATGCTCGTACAGATTTTGACATTCTTTACAAGACCATTTTTTAATTTTTTTGTATTCACGATTTATTTATCTAATTCAAAATTCTAAAAATTGACAAATTTCTGTGACATTTACACTTATGACTTCCTTGTTCTTCAAAATCATTAAAACACTTAAAAAAACTTGCTTAATTTTTTGTTTATAATAATTGTTGCCGAAATTTTCTCTTTTTTTGTCAATAACTTCGTTATTTTTGGTTTTATGACTAAAAGTTATACGACCAAAGTTATAGATAATTTGATTTGTAACAGATAATGACTGGACATATTTTTTGCGCAATGGATAGTTTGAAAGATATAGCGGAAAAACTATTTTTACTTCTTTTCCAATATAGCGGCGGGAGTTTGTAATCCTTCCACTCCCTTACGTCACGTTCAAATCATGAAATTATTAGAATCCACACTTTTCAGTATGTCTTTAAACCACCTTATCTTAATCTCACGCGCTCCAGTACTTCAAACGGTCGATTTTTGCATGCCTCAAGCGCGAAGCGCGTATAGGTATGTTCTGCTAACCCCCAAACAGTAATTTTTTTCGATTTCGACTCATTAAATAGCATCTACCAATTATAATATACACATAAACGAAATGAAAATCACACTGATCGATAGAAAAAGGATTGCTGGATCGAATAAAAATATTTTGAAATCGATATTACCTGTTTTTTATATGAAAAATGTGTTTAAATGGTACACGGTGTCGATTTCTCCGGTTCCTGCCCTTTAGTGAACACTAGAATTTTCGAAAAATTCCTTTTTTCACCTTAATTTATTCTTTCAATCTCTTCTTTGAGGTTTTTCTGATAATGGGATTGCAAATCACATCTCAATATCGTTTTGTTAAGTTACAATTAATTCATTTCAGCTGTCTGTATGAGAAATTTTGTCCCTTGCGCAGCCATATATAATATTTGTTTTTTTCTAAATACAGCTCGATGAAAGCTGACACCATGGTCAATTGTGTAGCTAACTGACCGTCGGTAATATGGTCTCATCTTGAATTTTTCAACACAGTCTCATTTCAAAAGACAATAAAATGGATATCATCGGTTGAGAAATTGTATTGGGGTAAAAGCAAAACATTAACTTTCAAAAATGGAAAAAAAAATAATATAGGTATATAAGTAGGCGGAATCGAAGTTCCTACTCTTTTGTTTATCTACATTTTCCTATTCCGGATTATGTTCATCATTCGTTTGTATTTGGTACGCTGAATTTTTTTTTCTACTTGGTATAAGAGAGTGAGATTAATATTGTTCTTTATGGTCTTAGAGGGAATACTTTTTTTTTCCTCAAATTCTTAGAACTCTATTATACAGTGAAGCGATTTCTATTATATATCAGACATTTTTGTTTGGGAGGTATATCCTTTTTTTTTGCTCCAATATGATAATTTTTTAATGCAGATGAAGAAAGTTTTAACGCAAAACAGCACCTAAGACCAATTTCAAAAGGTCCTTCAACGACATTGAACTTTTTCCACTTAAATGACATGGAAGATTCGCCCTTTTTTTTGTCGTTCAAACTCTTATTCACTCTCATTCCTTCGAAATTCTATGTAATCAAGTTCATTGTTTTTGCAATAACGTTTCTCTGATACATTTACAGAGATTCAGTGCTGTAACTCGACATATTTTCCTCTTATGAATCTCCATCATCCATAATACAATGCATAATAAAATCTTCGATAACTTCTAATCTATGATAACATAGATAATTTTTTTTCTCCGTTTACTCTCTTCAGAGAGATTGTCATAAAATTTTCTCGTTTCCGTACGTAATTTCTCGATAGGAATCAACTTATACATTGAACCATTGAAGCTTCTCAATATGATTCTGTGTGATAATGAATCGGGAATAAGAACAATGCATTGACAGTGTTCATTTAAATCTTTATTACCCCTTTTTTTGTTGTTGTTGTTGTATTATGAAACCGTTTCGGGTTACATAGCTTACAAGATAGTATACTTCTGATAGTGAACTACACAGAGGAAAAAATATGGAAACGTTTCCTATAATTTTAATGAAATTTTATCCCATTCTGAATAGGAATAATTTCAATAACTTATAGGACTCTTTCCCATAATTTCTAGGAAAAGTTTCTATAATTCTAGGAACAGTTCCTATAATTATGGGAATAGTACTCATATTTATGGTCACTACAGTATAGAAACAGTTCCTATAATTATAGGAATAGTTCCCATAATATTATGGGGAACATTCCCATGGAAATATAGGAAACATTCCTATAATTATGTGAATTATTCCTATTATTATGGGAACTATTCCCATAAATTGATAGAAATTTTTATTCTTCTAATGGAATGGAAATAATTTTTATTAATTTAAATTGTTTTGATTAATTTAAATGGTCCTGAATTTTATAATGTTCAATTAATTATTAAGAACTCTGCGAATGAGATATTTATTATCACAACGCAGGTTATTTGTGAGTTTGAAGACCATCTTGAAGCTTTTAACATCATTGATGATTTAAATGACTTTATTTGTACTCCAGTCAATTTGTTTCAAATTTGTAAAATTAGTAATATAGTTAATTTAAACAATAAGTGTTGTATATCTAAGAAATGGATTTAATTTATTTTTCAGGCTTAAGTTGTAAAAAAGTTTAAGTGTAGAAAAGTTTTTTTTTTGTAAAAAAAATAAATCATAATCTGTTTAACTATAAACGGAAAGTTCTTTATAAATATATACTCAATGTTTATGTTTTTTTTTTAATCAAGAAATTGAATACTTTCACAATATTATGGGAACGTTTCTTATAACATATATTAACTATTCCTGCACAGACATACAGATGCCTTCTTAGGAGTATAGTCAGAGATGCTTCTCAAGCCCTCATAACGTCGAGATCTGATGGGAACTTGATTTTTGCGGGAAGTTAAAAAAGCTTCAATAAAATATTCCTCAATTAAGAGTTTTTTAATGACTCGTATTTTTAAAATATTATGGCGATAATTTCATGATATATGGGAACTAATACCATAATGTATTAGGAACTATTACAATATCGCATGGGAATCGTTCCCATAATGAGTATGGTAATAGTTACCATAATTGAGATTTTCATTAAACCACTTGCCATACATTTTGGGAACCATTTCCATAGTGAATTGTAAATTTTCCTACAAATTTCTCCCCGTGTAACAAGGGGATATTCATGAAAATGCTCGATAAATCAATTGCCATCTAAAATAAGTCAATACATCATTTCACCATTCAATTAAATTATCTTTTTTTTGTTCAAAAATTAAATAAAAAATACCGAACGTAACTATAATCACTAAATTTCCATGCAACCAAATATATATCCAATAATTTGATTGCTCGAAAAATTATGATGGAGTACATGTCATAGGGTGAGCATAAACAGCGGTGAGTTTTTGATTGGCAGCTATTGTTTCAAATTGTTTTTTAGTTGCTGTAGAGATTGTGCGACCACGAGATAATAACTTTGTATTATAATCATGATTTCTATCACGAAGAATCAACTCCGTACCATTTTCGTAAACCTGAATATCGTAAACGATTTCTAGTACAGCAGGAACAACTATTCAAAGAAAAAAGAGCACACAATTAATATCTAATGTGACGTTTCTTCAAGCATACATTTCACTTACATTTATCCAATTTTGGGTAGGAAATCTTAAGTTCAGTTTTGTTCATTGTCCCGAGCCCCACTGGTCTATGCGGGGGACTTTCATCAATGGACGGTCCATAAAATTCTGTGATACATCCATCACAGCTATAACGTATCTTTACATTGAACCACTCGCAGGGTATTGCACTTGTGTCATGAGAGTCCAACAATAAAGCCAATTTATACCAAACTCCAAGGAACTGCAAGGAAGGAAAACATTTGATAAGTATAAAATAAGAAAGTCATTGTCACAATGTCATTATTGAATATTTTCATCGTAACTCAATACTATTCGTCTTCTTATAGTTCATTAGTTTGTGATGCTGTTCATCATCATTTCTTGTGCATGATTGATTGTTGTTTACCTTCTCAATATCAAAATCATCAGTAGCATTTGATTTAACTTCTGCCCATAAGATGAAACTTGTCACGATGGAGATTAAAATGATTTTAATAATCGACATAATGCACGTTGGCGATGAATCAATATATCATCACACAGCAATGATTCGAGAACAGAAAACCCACTGACACTATTTTGTACCACAGGTATTCTTGGCCTTTTATACCATTGATCGACTTTGTGTCGGAGAAAAGTGCAATGCTATCAGCAAAATAAATGAACGAACGAAAGTTATTTCATTTAATTTCTTTGGTATTTCCACAGTTGTTGACACCATATATCTTATCATTTTATTACCATCGAAGTGAAATTATGAACGATTTTGTTGCGGACAAAGAAGTCATTGCTCTGCCCAATGATGATGTGCTCATCGGACGATTATTTCGGATGATGACTTGTAAATCAATGATGACACGATATTCAACTAAAATATAGAGCCAGATTTGGATTAATTTCTTCTCACATTAAAATATTCAATTTTTCAATCTTTTTGTCTGCCCTTATTTATGGTATTTGTGATGGATTTTCTGTGTATTTTCAGATCCATTGAGAGACTGTACACGAACGAAGATCTTCGTCATCATTGTTAGCATCAGCCAACGATATAAATTGAGCCGAATGGATCATCTCTTTGTAATAGGCTTTTTCATTTTTACAACGCGATCTATCATAGCAACGAGGTCAAATCTCTCTGTCGCTGTGGCATCGATGATAAATTATATTGAATTATATAACGAAAAAATACTGAGTGCACTTATGAGAGATCATTATCGTGCTGTAGTTATAGCTGATACCGAGACGGATCTAAATTAACCTCAAACTCACGGTGTATCGTCTATTCTTATATTGTCTAGCTACAATATTTTGCAATCAGACAGTGTATTTTTTTTCATTTATTAATATAAACATAAAATCTATATCAAATGAATATGCCTCAACAATACATTAAAAATTATGCCATAACATAAATATTCAAAATATATTTTATTTTATCTAGCATGGAATATATTTTTATCATATGTAATTGTGTCATTGACAAAGGCCCCTGTTTCATTTTGAGCTATGATGTAATTGAATTTTCTCGTCTTTTTATACACATCATTTTTGTTGTCATGAAAATGACAAGAATTTCTCAGTCTGTTACAACTTTGCAATAGAAACATGAGATTTATCTATTTTTCTTTTATTAAATTGAACGTTGCTCACGAGCCACTGTATTTTTAACAGCTATTATGAAACGTTTGGAACAAACGCAGTCAAATATGTCAGCAAAGGTCATTAGTAGTTTATTCATATCTACAAGCATTTCAACTTCATTATCTATCGGCCAAAGTAATTCATTTTCCTTTTTATCTTATAATTTTAATGATGATATGCAGTCATTTGATAAAGATATGAAGTGAAAAAATTCGAAAAATAAATTATTTCCTCTTGTAGAATGAAAACGAAGATAATAAAATCAGATGTATACACAGCTGGGATTCCAATGAAATGGATTCTAAACTTTGACGTCAAATCTGTTCATCGCCACTATCTAACACAGATGAAGTTTTATGTTGTTGAATATGGTGTCATTGAAAAACCCCAGGCCAAAACATGGATGGAATATATTCAACTTCCAAATTATCAATGCATTTGTCTTTACAGTTATCTATATATATCTATATATTCGTGTTTTTGGCGATGATCCTGAAAAAACCACTTCTCTTAATATCCGTAAAGTTTTTTTCATCTTTTCAAGCGCTACTTCATAATTCATTTTTCTCATTTCAAATATCGATTGTCGATGCTCACCATACATTCATATAATTTAAAATATTTCGGGACTTAGCGCTGCTTCATACCATGTTCTGCAGACGAAAAAAAAAATTGAAACTTTTATCAATATCTTGAGAAGTTTCAGGAATGTGTGATTCAATGGAAAATGTGAAAATCATTGGTGGGACCAGTTCTGTTTCTGTCATGTTATGTGGGAACGTTTCTTCTGAGAATAAAGACAACCTACTGATAGAAGTGCATCTACGCAGTTCTAAGAATTGATTTGGATAAGTAGATTGACAAATCTGAGCAGAACAGTGATAGTCAACTAGGACAGAATATTAACCTGGAAAACGTTTGAGAATTATGAGAAAAATTGCAGCACCAAAAGATTAAATGCGTTCTGCTAATTGCTCAAATTATTTGTTTTACACTCATGAACTTGTTTTTGTACTAAATTGATATTATTATCATTAATTTCCTCTACTTATTTCGATATCAACGTATGCCAATTGCATTTGAGCATCAATGATCATTCCACATGGTTCTAGTTTTAAAAAATACCCAAAACTGATTACTACATAATTGATCTCTAGATGATAGCATGGAATCTGTCGCATCAACGCCATACAATACAATAAAGTATTGCAATTGAAAAACGACTAATGAAGATTATTCATTAAATTTTAATAAAAAAATATTGTGACAGGACGATGAAACCGCCTATTAAATATGGAGATAAATTTCCAATTATCCCATTTGGAAATGCAGATTTCCACCCGGCCGCCAAAGTCTCTCGACTACGGGTAAATAAGTCGTACTAATCCGCGGGTACATTGCCCGCGAGTATCTATCGTTTCAGAAAATCAATCAGCGACTCGCTCTCAATCTCCAGGATTCCATATAGGAGTATACAAATTGGAAAATTCCAATTCAAGATCCCCAGATCAGTTGGAGAGGACCTGTGGAAAACCAAATTAGAAGCAGAGGCGATTGGAGAGAACATCACCAAACATACGCATTAACCCTGGGTGGCGTAACTATTATCTCTTATTTTCTCTTATTTAATCTTTCTACCGCTGGTGGAGCAAAAATAGGTTATGCACGATTTGCACATACGCTGCATTAGTATTTTGTTCATTGATGCTATTCATATTTGCTGCTGCTTGAGTAGAACACAATTAAATGAATATTATAAACAAACTTCGAAGTGATTCCTAGAATTCAGCGCGCCACAAAGGGAACGTGGTCGCACTATAGATATACTAGTGTACTGCGTAACTCAGTGGACTGATCCGGAATGAGAAATAAAATGAATGTAAAGTAATGATATTACTTTTTAGTTCACCATTAAAATATATATTATTCTCTCATTTAATTGCTACCCGTGAGCATATTTTTAAATTAATATGGAGGCCAATGCGGATAGATCCCGGGAACCTACTTTCGCTGAGAATGGTCTCATGTTAGAAGACTATAGTTAGTCAAGTGGGAACTTATGATGTCATTGTTTTTTTCCCCCTCAATGATATTATTGGCATGAGTATAAAAGGTGAAGTGGCGCCCAACTATTCATTGGAGGAATTGAATAATCGGGAATACACATTGTTGGCCACATTATCCAAATGGGAGGCGGACTGGTGGGCTTGAGATTTCCTTTGCTGGTTTTTACCAGTTCCACAGTTGGATCATCTGAATTGCCCTTTCGGACGTTCCGAAACAAGTTCAAACTCGTAATGACGATGAATAGAATAATATTGCCACTCAACATGATAAACTGTCATTTTCGATCTCATGATACATCGTAATGCTTCTTATACAATTCTAAACCAAATAATTTCTTTTTTATTACATAAATATATCCATACTTTCAATTGGTCTTCAATTTTATTAGTGTTATAGTTGTGAGTTATCATCACTTATTTTTAAACGACTTCTATTGAAGTTTCTAATCGACACTTTTTTATTAACGATAATGACCCCGAAAATTATCATTATTGTTATAAGAACCTCTGACAAGATTTATTATTTTTTATATTCTTCAACATGAAACACCATTTTTACTCTCTCAATTGTTTATGTAATTTGGAGGAGTCTTCGTTTATTATAAATATACTATTTTCTGTGTTGATATATCTCGAGTATTTATTTCACTTTTTAATTACATTTTACTTTTAACGAATCATCACAAATTAAACTTTTCATTAGATCAATCTCAATTATAAGTCGATATTTAATGTTTTGAACAATTAGTATGATCGAAGTAAATAGTATGACCTCCTGCTTCACCAGCCAACCTTTCAAATTCTGCTCTTGATGCCAGTGAAACTGTTGATGAATTAGAAGCTATCAATCCAGAATACATTTTATTCTTTTTGTGGATGAGAATCAGTTCATCGCCATTATTAAAACCCATTACAGTGAATGCTTGTGGATCTGAAAAAAAATGAACGTTTCGCGATCATTGTAGTAAAAGTTATGTTCAATTAAAATTGCATCGACAATACTTTTCAGATTGGCGTCAAACATATTTTCAAAATAACTCATTTCATTCACATGGTTTTAACAGAAAATTGTTTGAAAGTGCTTTTGCTATAGCAGGAGTTAGCAATTTGGTTTCACAAAATACGTTTTCTTGTGACTATGTTAGCTTTTCATAATAACAAAATTCACGGAATTTCGTGGAGCGTTTTATATCTTCCACTGGATTTCTTTAAAATTTGTGATAATTACTTACGTTTTTGGAAATCGAGGAATGTAAGACGTAATTCAGAATTAAAAACGTTCCCATATCCATAAATTTCAGTTTGCCCTAGTTCATCATGTTTAACATAAATTTCATAAAAACCTTGGGGATTAATTTTGTCTTTCATTACATGGAACCAGTCACATCTTAAATACGGTGTTTGACCTAACGGATATATAAGAGCGATTTCATACCATATTCCAATAAACTGCAAATCAAATCATTTAGTCATTAAATAATAATTGTTTAACTTGATGTATATACTATTAATTATTATATTTTTCTGGTGTCTATGCACAGGTGTAATGCACCTCTATAGAATGTATACCAGAAGTAAAATAAAAATAAATAAGCTGAAATAAATTGAATTCAAAGAAAAAAAAATTTTTTGTGTATTTTTAATATGTAAACAAAAAGACCCTAAATATCCCAAACGATTCGTTTTTATTTTCCTACAAAAAAACGGCCTCCAAAAAAGACATGAAAATCGGCTTAAGTTACCAGACAACTACTAGAAGTATAACGAAACTACTTTTAGAATTGTTATCAATTAGATTATATCTGTAACTCATAAAATAACATTTTGTTCATCTTTTATCGTACCTGTTCAAGTGTGAAATTATTGGCGGCATTCTCATCGGTCTGTATTAAAGGTTTTCTGTTTTCAACGCTGACAAACACGAAACTCGCAACAATGCTGAGTACAATTAATTTTTCAATTGCCATAATGATTCTTTTGTAGAACGATGCGTCTGGTAACTGACGATATCGGGAATGAGAAAGAGATATCGGTGAATTTCTTATACTCTCTATTGAGCTGTGCTTTGTTTTTTTAAAGAAGTGGGAATAATATTGAAGAATTGGCCAATAGAGTGAGCTTAAGAGTAATTTTCTCACAAGAAGTCATCCATTTGTTATCCAATTCCCCTAGCATTTTTATACTTTACGAAACATTCATGTTGTCTTTCCCATACCATTTCCTTGATGATCCATATACCTAATCAAACAGATTGAAGCATAAAATACAAATAGAGTTGATTTTGGGCATTTCGTCATCAATGTGCTCATAGTTAGTAATAATTTTTGATTAATTTAATAATATTTCTCTTTATTGTGGTAGGATAGTCCTTTTTTTTCATCGTTACACGATTTATCGATTTTATGTTCTAAATCATTGAGTATTCTGCCACTTTGTGTAGTTTCAATCAGAAGACTTTTTACTTTATTGAAGTGAAAATTTGTACACATATTATGATAACTCTCAACTGTCGATAGATAAAAGGTAATGTATAGCAGTACGGTGTATGTGAGGCCTTGAAAAGAGGAGTTGAACCACTTGAATCTGGTGGGGGTGGGGGGTTACATAGAGAGTGAGGGGGAATCTTATGTAGTATAGTACATGTACTTTTGGAGGACCCAGATGGCTGAACAAAAGAATTTTCTAGGAGATATACGAGTCATATATAATATGCTAGGAGATTAATGAAAGTTATCGTAAAAGGACATTTCTATTTTATTGAATAAATGATTGTATATAACCTGTAAATAACCCCTCAAATTTGTATCTCTACAGTCTTTCGTGTTTTTAGATTGTGCTGTAGGTTGACATTGTAATTCTCCGTCACTTCACACCACTCCCATGGATCTACATGATCATAAGTTTTTGGATACATCAACCCCACAACCCTACAGCATACCAAACACAAACATACTGCAACATAATCCACAATCAAATTGATTATTGTGAAGGGGAGAAAACGATGAAATATTATTTTGGTTTGAAAAATTCACGGACTTGAGATAAATTGTTAATTATAATGCTTTAGAACTATTTGACTGATTGTGGAATCATTTAATTCATTTGGATAGCATAATCTAAGGGATAATGCAAGATGTTCGACGGGTTCAGACACGTTTAAACATGCACCAATAACATATATAAAATAGAATCGTTATCATCCACAACAGTTTATATATCACGATCGATTTCAACTTGGAAAAATACTTTTTGCTGATTTTATTTTCTGTGATACTTCTGTTTATAATTTTTGATTCACTTGGTGGTGTAGATAGTTTGTCCCATCGAGTCATCCATCAGATCATGGCGTTTTGGAAAGACATGAATAATGCCTGAAGAATTTCTCAACCCTTTATAGGACTATTAGTTTTAGTAAACTGAAAAGGATTTATTTCAAATTTATCGTCACCTCCATCAATATTGTCAATTATTGACTCAATCATTCGCCGTTGGATGAATTTGATTTAAATAAGGATTCAATTCATCTATCATTTCATATTTGAATTAAGCAGTCCTGCAAAGGTATCTTCAGCTTTGGACGTTACTAACAAATCAATAAAATTTTCAATTGCCATATGTTATTTTTGTGAGTGAACCAAGCAAAAGCAGAAAAAAAATCGTGAAATTTATCATTGCTCATCTCATCCAAATTGAAATCCAGAATGAAATTAACGAGCGAATCGAATTGATTTAGAGTTGTTTGTGTTTTCATCGATTTTATTATGTAAATTACATTCACCATCATCTCCAGTGGAATACCAAATGCAGCCGAGAATTCGGATGTTCTCGTAACGCATTGTGTGTATAAATAATTTCATCTGTTCCTACTTCATCAAGAACATCGATTGTGTGATTGATTGGTCATTGCATTATGACTTTTATATTAACACAAATAGTCACATGTTCGAACAATGTTGGATCTCTCGTAGCCATTGTGTACCACTGTCCAATTAACTATGTCCAAATAAATGAAACATTCTTTCCAATTAATCAAATCAGTGAATAAAGGGTAGAAAAATTGTTTCACGAAATGACATGTTAAAATGGAGTAAATTAATATTGTTTTTTCATTGTCGTGCCAGCCAGTTACGAAAAAAATCTTCGCAATAATGTTATAAAAACTTAATTGGTTTTTTTTTCTTGTTATTTTTAATTATAATTGTAATGAATTATGTGCCAATAATTTACTTCACATTTTCTATATTTTTGCCTGTTCAGTTGTGACGTCATGAGTGAGGCAAGTTTAAGCGTGTTTGAACACGATGAAACTTATAAAAATTGTAATAAACAAAAGGAAATAATTTTATCAAACGACATGACGAAAAGCTAACGAACCAAACCTCCTCCAATGATTCAAATGATGGATAGGGAGAATAAAAAAATAATACAGTTCCCAATGCTGTTGGAGTAACATCTAATGATGTTGAGTTGACATCTTCTATTTTTTTTTCAAATATCCTTCCCATTTGAAATATTTTTTGAGTGGAGTTTCCATGGTCTTACACAACAATGATAAAAATTTATTGTGAGCGTCACGATCTCGTGTTATCACTTGCAAATGGAAACGAATAAAGATAAAGGAAAGAATAGAAAACATGGCAAATGCAAAGAATTGAGAAAAAAATAAAAAATCATGAGAGATGAAGTTTCTATGAATGATGGATAACAAAAATCTGATGGATAAAATATGACAACAATCCAGTGTCGGATATCAGAAAAACTCGAATGCAGAAACACTTTCTACTTCAGAATCAAAATGAACAATAATATCTTAATTACCAAGTGGTGTTTTTTTTTTCAGAAATCCAACGCAAAATTTTTTTATTATATTACAAAATGATCATGCAGTTGATGATTACCCAAACCAATTTATCACCTTGAATAATTGGTTGATAATAAAACGTTCATGAATACCAAATGTTATGATCACATTACTTCCGGATATTTGAAACAGCACGATTGCCTGGTGGTCTCTCATTAGCGGATTGAATGCCACCAGACCCCGCGAGCCACTCCATGAAGTGAACAACCCAGCACAAATAACTCCCGAAAGTTATATTGTGGGCGCCACTCCTCCCTTTGTTCTACCCGTGCAATGACTAATCAGATGAGGTGGAGAAACACCTGATTGTCGGGCTTTACCTTGCTAACTCAGTATCTTATGCATGGAAACGATTTCAGAGACGCGAGTCCCTTGGAACCCATCCGTAAGGTTTTATTTAAATTTACACTAAAAGTTTAAAAACATCCCTTTCGATTCTACTTGATAATTTCGGTAATGGTACCAGAATAGTTATATACAATGGTTTACTAGGTATACATGTGATATTACTTGATGATTTTAAATATATAAATTAAATATGACTTGCTATGAAATTGCTCAAACAAGGCTACCATTCTATGTCTATTGAATGCAAGGTCAAGCAGTGAAGAAAGAGAGTCATGCTTTGGTATTGTGCTTGCCTTTTGTATACTTAGCTGGCTAATTGAAGTGACGATGACAACCAGGTATCTCTATCTTTCCTCTAGTTGTCTGAGGTCCTCTTTTCTTGAATTGGCAGTTCCTCTTTGTCGAAGTTCCCCCAATCGAATTAGCAGCAATACAGGTGTTGGTTAAAGTACACATGCACTCAATAAATCGGCAGCAAGCAGAGAATTATGTTTGCAAGGGTCACAAGAAGTTTTATTGAAGCAAAGCGCGTGAGTGATGAGTAGTTGAATGTTCGTTCACAATTATTGTTCCAGTTGATATAACTTTACTATTGCACGTTACTGATTTTATGTTTTACAATGTTTATTCAAAGAAGCTAATTTAAATCTTCGCAAACTCTTTATTTTATTGTATATAATTTGCAATAATATTACAAGATATTAGTTACTATCCGTGTAATAGATATTCAGCAGATGTCCAATAATATATCGTTGACTTCTCTAGGCGAAGGCCTTAGTATTCAAAGGAGTATATTATTGCCGTTTCCAAGTGATTGAGCTGTAACACAAGTAGATGGAACTCGGGCGAGAGCCCGTATATCAGTTTGTCTCTTTCTACTTGACACGAAGACGCTCCTTGTTCCACTCATGTGGGAAAGTATCGGCGAATAATCGGGATTGAAATAATATTCCTAACAGTTGAATCCTCATACTGATACATATTGTAAAACAATTAATAAAGGTGAAATTGGATTGGACTGAACGAATCTTTTGGGCTAATTCAGACAGCCATTCCTTTGCATTCTTCATAATGATGATCCCATACGAACCCAGATTTACATTTGCATTTAGTATCAGCAACAGACAAATCACAAACTTCCCTTTTTATATCACAATGATAATCGCTCGTGCACTCTAAATATGGATGACAAAACAGGGAAAAAAATACATATGATAAAATAAATGCCGAATAAAAAAATCTCAATGTGATTATTACAGAAGAGAGATTAGAACTTACTTTTCATACATGCATTAATATGAGAATCCCATAGATAATTGTTCGTACATTTACATTTAGATTTTTTCCCAGAAATCTCACAGGTTTCAGCATGAAATCTACATTTGAAAATTTCTTGACTAGAACAGCCTGGAACGTTGAAGACATTGGAAGTGTTTAACTAACATGAAAATCAGAGATTTTTTTTACGATAAATTTGAGGGACTCACGTTTTACACATCCTGAATATTCATTGTCCCATACATAATCGTATGTACAAATGCATCGATGTTTGTTTTGAAAACGAAAACAATCTTCCGTGAAAGAAGAACAATCATCATTGCTTTCACATACTAAAACATGAAAAATCCAATCATTCCCCAATTAACTAATAATATTCATATTTTTTTTCAGGTAATAAATGGAAAAATATCAACCGGACGAAATTACACAGGAGAGAATTTCAAGTAACCATTGAATTTTTTCTGTCTTAATTCTCTCATAAAAGTTCCATGAGCAAATTAAATATTTTTGTGACAATTTTCCTGAAGACTGATTAAATTTCCTGAATCAAATTTCCCTGGATAAATCCAGTTTATGAACCATTATTATAATTAAAAATATTTCATAAATGTTATGAATTGAATAAAGAAAATATGAAACAAAAATAGTATTAGCGGGGAATTTTCCATTCCATTAAATATCAATTAAGGTGGAATTATCACTGTAATCGCGTTCCAGTCTCTAAAATTATCGATAATTCTTAAAACTATTCTTCACTTACGCTTTGAGCACTGTCCAGATTCATCAATTTCATGTCCAATTGAACATTTACACGTGGGAATATTTTGGATGACACGGCACGTTTGACGATTAGGACAATCTTTGTTTTCTCTGCACTCAGCCACTGGAAAGTAATTAAATCAATGATGAATCATGAGAACGTATTTATCTATGCAGATTTAGCACAATGAAATTCTAAATATATCATAACATTAAAAAACAATTAAGATAGTTGAATTTTGGTAAGAAACTTATTTTTATACTGACTTAATGAACTGTTTGATGCAGCTTCTGATGCGTTCAGTGATAACGAGACGAGACCGATCAAAACCACAAAGAAATTTCTCATCAAATTCATTCTCTGGTAATGAATTTCGATCGGTTATGGTTCTATAATCGAATATCATGTGAAACTGACTGAAATTATAAACTACAGACAGGTGTCACAAACATGAAAAAGTACTAAACTGTGATTTGCTGGTATTATTAGACTAAGCACGTATTGTCGTCAGCGATAAAAAAAGAATTCCATAACAATGTATCATCGCCTCACATTTTTGTTATATTTCTACTTGTATTTTATTTTTCTACACATTGCACAAATCCAAATTCAACCATTTCCTCCAAGTAATTTGTTACAAAATTTTTATTCTCCAAAAAATGGCTTCCTGCTTTTTTGTTGTATTTCGTGTATTTTTTAATTTAGAGTTCCTTCATACAGCTCAAATATATTTGCTTAAACAACTTGCTCTTCTATCATTAACTGTCGTTATTATTTCATTTTTTCTCACTGTATTATTTGCATTTTCGCCTATGCAAATAATCAATAGGTTCATTTCCTCATCCTCGATATTATCGTTCGAATTATTCCAATGAAATTACAACCAAGATTCTTTGTTTCATCATAAATGCGGAACTATCAGCTATTTACTCTATTGATACATTCAGATTAGATTTGTGCAAGGAATAAACAAAAGAATTCGTGACAATTCGTAACAAGAATTCGCCCGTTTCAAGAGAATTTTTTATTTTTTATTATTGTCAAAGTTGTTTCATTTGAGTGCATGTTATAATTGATGAATAACATTGTCATTATCTTTTCCACACGAAGAAAGCAGTTGAGAAATTGTTGTTATGAAAGTCTAAGGAAAATTACTACGCTGTAACCCAATCTGAGTACATTTGATAAGTACAACGAAATTTCGAGCATTCCCAACTCATTTTCAACAGGAGTATTAAAAAAAATTCGAAGTAACAGCAACATGAAAATTCCCGTACGACACTTGAAATTCTTATGCTCGACAGAAAATTTCCTTACCGACTCAGTCATTTTTTCCACGTTACCGGTCAATTTTTCTCTGATTCATTATCATTCATAATGAGTTGATTATATTGAATTCGTTTACTGTAGTGAGTAGCAATAAAAGTTAAGTTTTGCACTCTTTTTACCAATGATAGTGAAAAATAAATAAATATACCAACTTAAAAGTGTTTCGAATAAAGGTAATATTATTCTGTTCCAAATCGGAGTGTTCTCATTTGTTAGAGGTCAAATTTACCAATTTTGCTTCCGTGTTTTGGAAAATTTTCAGGTCATCTTAGTCGAATTGGAAACATTTCACGACTGAGGAGTTAATTTTGTGTCCAATTTCGAAAAGTAATATAGGAAACTTCATGAGATAAAAATTTTTAAAAACAAATAAGGTAAAAAAAATGCGTGGTCATTTTTAATCACCTTAATGTGTATTTCATCAGAACAATAAGATATGATCATTGTTATATTGTCATGCTATTAATGTGGAATATGACACGTTTTAGAAGAAATGGATACAACGCATGTCTTATGGAACGATGAATAGTGAACATTGCGGCTATAAAAGATCGTGTGCAGACAGTACATTCTCGTCAAGTATCTTGAGTCCTCCGATATAGCAAGTTCAGAGAATATTTCACATAATCAATTTCAATTGAAAAAAACAGTTGAGATGGCAGTGATTAGAATTTTTACATTCGTCACAATGGCTGTGATTCTTTTCGACATTTCTACTGCACGATCATTTCTTGTGAGTATTATAAAGTTTGGTTACCTAAATTAAGAACAATTGAAGCCATCCATTATATTTCCCAATGTCACTTGAAAATTCCGTTGGAAAGAATAACAGAATTAATTTTGATAGATCAGATGTGGATGAATATGTCTCTAAATGAGCAAATTAATTGTCTTAATTCAACTTTATATAATCAACTTTGCTGACATTCGATTTGTATTTATTTATATCTGATTTTATATTATCTACCATGAGTCTATTTCATATTACAGTTATGAAACAACAATCATTCCAAATTATGTTTTCTATTGTTAATGCAAATAACAACCGAATTTAATCATTTTAAATTGAATCTAATGAATGTACAATTAAAAAAAATATATATTCCTTCAATACTTATGGCTCACAGATCGTTGCTCCATCAATTTACTTGATATATATTTATTAATGTATATTTCGCTAATCTGTTTGAATTTATCTGTAATTCAGCGCTCGTCAGATGGAACTGCGAGTGAATCCAACATAATCGGTGAGTAATGAAAAATTTTATATCAAGTTCTAACAATAAACTGAGAAAAACATTATTGATAAATAGAATGTAAAAGATGATGGAGATAATTGATCTCCATTTCTCTATAACTCACGATATATTCAATCATCATTTTCGAATAACAAAAATTTGTGTTGAGAAATCATCATTATTTTCGAATTGATTGAAAAAATATACTTAAAGATATTCCACCACCATAAACTAATCAATTTTTCATTCATTATTATCACCAATGATTCATCATCAAAACAATTTTTTTGTTTCAAACAATCAATTTTTCTTCTTCGCTGGTAATTTAATATCATACAATAAAAAATAACAAATAATTCCGTTTCTTCGCTCTCATGCCAACTTCTCCATGTTGTTCTCTTCACAGAATGCTTAGCTCATGAGGACTGTCGTGCGGATGAACAGTGTGTTTCGGGACGTTGTTTTAAGGTATGTGATGAATTTTTTCGTGATTCTGATACAATATATGACATTCAACAAATTACCAATGTGAATGTGTTTATTCGTACGCATATGGAAGTGATGACAAAATCAAATGTGAACTTTGGTGGATCAGATATGGACAAATTCGTCTCTATATATAAGCGAATTACTTACATTCAACTTTATTCATTCAAATGTATTGATGTTGATTTTGTATTCATTCTTTTTTAGTAGATTTCATAGAAATCTAACTATTGAATTGGTCCTCATGACGAAACTTTTGAAAAGTTTTGCTATATTTCGACTTAATTCGACGTGCTGAGTCAGAAAATACATATCGTTCAAAAGTTTATATATATACGATATAACGCGGCTTGTGACGACGATAGCGTTCGCCAATTTACAACGGATCTTTATCAAATTCAATATACTTATTCTACAGATAAATACCGAAGTCAAGTTCAAAATTTTCAAAATCTTAAAAATTCATATTTCTTCACTTTGTTACTTGAATAAACTTTGAATGGGATAACTTATTGAATCTCTGTATGAAATCTACTTCCGTTTCGGCTGCCGAATGGCCTTTTTTTTTATCCTATCTGACCAAACATCAATTTACTTATTGAATATTTGTTAAAAAACGAGTTCGGAGCATGCTCATCAGTGAGCACATGAAACTTACCATTGCTGATATGAAATAACAATAATTTTAAATCGAATCTACTAAATGAACAATTGAAAAAAAGAATGTTTCTTTTGAACTCATATTTTACTGGCCATTGATCCGTCATTTTACATGATATATACATTTGTTAATTTATATTTTACTAATCCGATTGAATTTGTTTATGATTCAGATGTCGGTAGTTCATCTTATAGAGAAACTTTTCGGAAAGAGTGAGTATATAGAGCAAGTTTGCAATAAGTTTTATGAATAATTACAGAAAAACATTGTGCAATTGTACATTAACACACTGCAAAAGGTAATATAGAGAATTATTTCCCATTTTATTATAACTTACGAGACATTCAATAACGATTTTGAAACAAAAAACATTTATGATAAAAAATTATCATCATCTTCAAATCAATGGAAAAATTCCTCTTGGAGATATTCCACCGCGATAAACTAATCGAATTTTTAATTATTACTATTATCAAAATGATTGCATTCCATTGGTTTACGTCAACTTCTTCATTTGATATTTTCTTAGGAAGATGCAACAATGATTGGGATTGCGGAGGTGATAGACACTGTGACTTGGGAAAATGTATGAAGGTATGTGTTCCACATTCTACTGATTTTGATACATTATGCCATCTATAATATCAAAAATGTGAATGTGCTTGCACGTGCGCATTCAAAGGTGATCGCAAGATCGAATGCGCACTTTGATGAGTCAGATATGGACAAATTTGTCGTCATATAAGCCAGAAAATTGTCTCTCTTCAACTTCATTTTATCAAATATCATGATATTTACTTTATATTCATTCATATCTGATATTATATGATCAAACACGAATTCATTTCATTATATATTTGTTGATCATTGTGAATTTTTTGAAAACGAGTTCGGAGCATATTCAATGAGAACATTAAACTCATCATTGCTGTTTTGACATAGTATTTGATATTGAATCTAATGAATGTTCAATTGAAAACAAGAATTATTCTTTTCGAATTCATGGCTCACAGGTCGTCGGTTTTTTGATTCAATTTATATATATTCGTCAATCTATATTTCACTAATCTGATTAAATTTATATATGATTTCAGGATAATCCCGGAGAAATTTCAAACAAAAGTAAGGGTACAGAATTTTTGTAGGATAATGTTGAAGGATAATGTCGAAAAAAAAAATTGTGTAATTGTTTGTGAATACAATGCAAAAGATAGTTCAGAAAACTGATAGAAATTCTCCTATAACTTGTGATGTAATCAATGACAAAATTCTGATGAAAAAAAAAATTCGGGATAAAGAATTTTCGATACTGAACAATACAATTTAAAAATTCATTACTTACCATCCAAATTCTCAATACTCAATACAACCTAGCATTATCGAATCAATAAAAAATTCTACTTGAGAATATTCTATCACGATAAACTAATCAAATTTTTATTAATTGCTATTAATTGAAATGATTTCTTTCCCAAGAATTAATTTCTTTTTATGCTCAACAATTTGATTTTATATAATATCTAATATATCTTTTTCATTGTTCTTGTGTCAACTTCTTCATTTTATTTTCTCCATAGGATGCGCTTATCACAACCAATGTGCAGACAAAGAAATTTGTAAGGGGGAAAAATGCTATGATGCATGTAGTGCACCATATCCTTGCGGTCATAATACATCCTGCCATTCAGAAAATCACAGTTATAAATGCACTTGTCTGGCTGAATACGGCGGAAATCCTTATTTCGGATGCACACAGCGTATGAACATTTTGATATAGAATTGAAATCGAAATCAATGACACCATATTCAAACACTATTTATATTATTCAGTGAGCAGCGCTTAAATCTGCGAATACATCAGTGGAGAACAACATCAACGACGGGCTACTCAAGATTACACAGAGGTACCGAGGGAGAATTTGAACTCACCGTGGTGAGTTCGAAGCTGCTGGGTGGATCATCATGGTTAGACAAGATCATTATACATCCACGACCTAATGATCGGCTAAATTCTACTACTTTGCTTCATTAGTCCAGGACAGTCCGGTCTTCAGCTATAAATTAATGCCAATTTAAAAATGATTTGAAATAATTAATACTATAAAAATTCGAATGGGGAATCGTTCAATATCATCTTACACCATATAATCATTATGCGAGTTGTTCGTCAATAAATGTTATTCATAAAACGGCCAATGAATCTTTCGTCTTCCGCTTGCATTCGCATTAGTTTACTCATATCACAGTTCAAACTGTTTCATTATGATCCTTGATTATTATCGACAATTTATTTGTAACAAAACAATGATTCGATGTATTGAAATGAAATGAATGGATCAAATCACTACACATGATTCAATTATTTGAATGTAAGCTAGGCAATTCACGAGTTGAATTTACAAATTTGATTACAAAAACCATCGACTCGAAAAATTGAAATCAGTATTGTAATCATATTTTTTATCGATGAGACACTTGGAAAAATTTCATCATCGTTACATTATTATGCTGATGATTCTAAATAACTTCATCAGGCGCGATAATTGATACGCTAGTTCACGAAACGAGGGATAAGTGGTGATTATGGGTATGAAAGATTGCGCAGACAGTAGACGCATCACAAGTTTGTTGAAAATCTTCTGATCCGTTGAAATGTTTGGGGCGTGGCGTGGGCGGGGGCGGGGGGGGGGGGGGGGCGGGGGAGAAGCTTAACTCCGAGTTTGTGGGGTGTCAACCCTTGTCTCCCAGCCGCCATATGGGAGGAGGGGTGAAAATGTTTTTTTCGCTACATCTGACAAACTATCCGTCGCACAAAAAATTTGTAAGACATTTGATTCGTCAGTCATGTCTCACTTGTAAATTCTGACCATATATTATGCTGTTTTTACATCAATTTGTAGCATCTAAAACTCAAAAACAATGAGTGGCATTCATACATAGCCATCAATGTGCATGCAATTGTATTATTGTGCATGTTAAAAACATTATTTCCAACGTTGCAAACCATTTGGGATTGCATCCTCTCCAAAAGGAATGCAAAATCATGGGAGACGTAGCCGTTCAGATGACTCTTACAGTCATTTTGAATAAAGACACGAACCGCAATATTTTGTTATGTATATATGTAGCGGATTGGTTGGTGCGTGCTAAATAATACACTTGAATCCGGCTAGCTATTTTATACCAAAAAGTGAGATTTTATTCGTTTTACATGTATCAATATCCGCGTATAATATGTAGGTAAGAGAGACGTGTTGTCTCGTCGCAGGAACATACTAGAGTCTTGATTGTTCTATTGGTTGTTTTGAACGCGCGTAGCGACAAGGTGCTAGCGCGTTATGGAATGTGGCAATCACGTGGTGTGTTGCCAGTTCAAAATATTAGATTTTGAGGAATGCGGCAAGTGCTGCATAACTCCCCTTGCTGTTTTTTTTTTTAGATTATATAGAAACGTATTACGGACTGTTTGTTGTGGAGAAAAAAAAATTTTTGGACATTAAAGCGAACACGTTTCGTTGTTTTGCTCGGGCCTGGCAGCGGTGAAGATTCAGGCGCGTGAGCGGGTTGATCGTCGTTGTTAACAGCGTAGACGGGCTTGAGTCTATCTATTGAAACTGCGACATTCTTGTTTCTCATTTCAATCGTGAAATATTTGTCTTGCCGTTCTATGACACGATATGGCCCTTGGTAAGGCGATGAAAATGATTGTTTCACTCTGTCATCGCGTACAAGAACGTGAGAACATGTGTTGAGGTTTCTGAAACAGAAAACAGAACGCTTTCCATGGCGCGACATAGCGTCAAGGTCGTGGGTTGTGTATTTTTTATTAGAAGGCGCGAGAAATTCACCTGGTAGCCGTATGGGTTCACCATAGACGAGTTCTGCAGGTGTTGTGGATACGTCATCTTTCCACGCAGCGCGTAAACCTATGAGTACTGCTGGTAATGTGTTATACCAAGTTTCACCGTGACATAGTAGTGCGGCTTTAAGCTGTCTGTGTAGGCGCTCAACGAGTCCGTTTGCTTGAGGATGATAAGCTGTTGTCTTCAAATGATTTATGCCGAGCGTCTGAGTAAGCTGCGGAATAAATGTGACTCGAATTGACCGCCTTGGTCAGATGTTATTCTTTGCGGTATGCCGTATCTCGCAATCCAATGCAGGTTCAATGAGTGGACGACGGTTTCTGATTGCCATTCTCGAGTGGAATGGCTTCTGGAAAACGCGTGAACCGATCCATGATTGTTAACAATAGACGATATCCTTTTGATGGTGGCAGTGTTACCAAGTCGATATGGTGTGACGAGGTGGCACCGGCCACGCTCGTGTTGTATTAAATATAGAATATAAATTCGAATCATAATAATGAGTTAAAGAGACATTCGTAATTATTCTCAATTTCTCAATATTTATAAGATTCTTTGTGTATTATTTATCCGCGAGACAACTCATAGTACGAGATCCGGCTACAAAATCTCTACGTTCATCGGGTTATTAATAAAATTCACATTTTTACATACATTTATGATTAGTAGAATACATTGATAACAGAGTGCCAATCAACAAGTGGCCGCAAGTAATTTTAATTAAATTAATGTTAATTAATTTTCAAAACAAAATTTCGTTCATTCATTTTTTAAATAAAATATCATCCACATCATAGCAATGTATGTAAAGAATTCGAAAATCGATGGGTGCCGTTGCACACTCGGCCGCAACTAGTTCGCAGCCAGGTGTAAGCAGGTAATATTTTGGTGTATTTATACGTTCATGACGTATACGCATGTTTTTTATATAGAATTAAAGCTAATTTTTTTTTAAATATGATGATATATCGCTGCCTGTGATCAAATGGCCGCAAATTAGGGTAACTAGCTGTTAAACACTCGAGGTATTCGAGATAAAGTGAAAGAGAGTTAGCGCGCAACGCCACTTGTTAAAAAAGGACGGCGTGTGCCAGCTGTGCGAGTATTTGAAGCCATTGCGCATGCATCCATAGATAGGGTTCTCAGTCAGCGGCGCAAACAGTAGTAGAAACGACTTTACATTTACTCCAAAATTGTAATTAATATTCTGGAAAAAAATGTAAATAAGAAAAAATTTATTTTATAAAAAAAAATTGTTTATCGATCGAGTAAAAATGAAATAAGGGTATTTATGAAGAATAGAATTTTGGTTGTCTTACTTTATTAGCAAAAAAGATACTACGCATATCATATTTGAAAAAATATTAGATTTTATTACAGTTCGTTAATACAGTTATTAGTTTGACATTAAATATTAGTTCAAGAACAAATCAACATTGTACTTAAAATAAACAAATGAAAGAGAGCATTAAAGACATTCATCAAATAGTTAATACAATACACGCACTGATAAGAAATTTAACTTGATTTAAGATAAGTAATCTTGAATCAAGAGAACCATTTCGAATAAACTGATATGTTGGAGTGAAGAGAATAAATTCTTGAACCAAGAAAAATTAACTCAGATCCAGAATAATTTCTTGGCTCAAGAATTTGTTTTCTTGACTCCAAAATATCAGTTTATTCAAATTCAGTCTCTTAAATCGAGTTATATCTTTTATCAGTGTATTACATTTTCTTATGAACTAATCGAAGTCCGATTCCTCGTTGCTTTCATTATCACTGTTGTCACTCTCGTCGTCGCAATCAGAATCTTCTTCATCGTCTGAAGATTTGTTAGCTGAGTTACATAACACATTTTCAACGTGTGTTGGAGTTGAGCTTCCCAGAAACCATGTTGGTTTTAAGCAACCATCCAAAAGAAGCCAACCATTATTTTCCGCACTAAACTTTAAACAGTCGAACTCAGTAGCATTGAGCCACATCGAATTGACGAAAATGGTCCGTAGCAATTTTTGTTTTAATGATTTCCAACACGGTAAAATGTGAGTTGAATCAAAGCCTCCGATTTTTTTAATGAATTTTTCATTGTTCGTTTTCGACACATACATTTTGTTGAACATGATAAATCGTCCAGTGTTAACGCTTTGGCAATTGTTCATTCCATACATCCGGCATGTAAATTCTTGAACACCTTCTATTTTGTCCTCATCAAATATGTCGTTTGGGTCAATTAACGTTGCGAAGATTTGTTGAATTTCTGGAAGTTTCAAGAATAAATTGAAAGGTCGGACTTTTCCTTTGTTAAAAAAAGCGGCCGTATAATCACAGCCCGTAAAAGCATGGAATGCTGGAAGCGCAAGACATAAAGTTGGGCCTAATTTCTTCCATAACTCTGTACAATTTATACAGATTTCATCATTTCCTTTACCTTTTTTTAATGATGTATTTGCCAACCAAATTTGTAAATTAGGAAATTTGTGCAAATTACCTAATAAAATGACAAGTACATCTGTGTCTGTAGCTCTCACCAAAATTTTAGAATTTTCTGGCATTTTGTTCACGTGATATACAATTCTTGTGTCGGCTTCCTCGTGTTCACATGCAAATTGCACTTCTTCATTTCTTACAACTATATTTCCAAGAGAACAATATGAAAAACATTGCTCTCCAACAGTAATGAAAATTTTTTTGTTCCCCAATATTGAAGCACAAGAATTGTCTTCCCAATGATTACTTAAGAATTTTACCAGGGCTTCTTTAAAGCGAAAATTCTTCAAGTTTTTTAAGAAATCAGTTGGTCTTGATTGCAACGGACCATTGATTGTATACGGTATATCGATACCTTCTCGATTTTGCCTTTCACAATCTTTGATAGAAGGCGTTAAATATCGATCAAATACTATGTGTATTTCACGAGCATTTTTACAACAAAGCTTCATTAATATTGATTCAGCTAGTTTTCCAAAAGCTTGTGGCAAAGTAGAGCTAATTTGATATATATAATAAAAACCATCAATAATTTCGATGTCAACTTGTCCGGGATTGGCTGGTGTAGTCTTGGACATTAATTGCTTACTTAAAGCAGATTTATCTGTCTTCAGCATGTCACCTGAGCAGCTGAATAGTGCAGGAGGTATCGGTGCAAGAGGGAATGATAAGCAATATTCAATGTCGACTTTTTGATCGATAGCAATTGCTAACAGTCGTCCGAAAATATCCCGTTCCATTTTAATAATTGTTTTATCTCCTACAGTACTCTTGATACTTTTTTTTACGCAGTCAGAAGCAAAGTTGTATATTTTATTACGTTTTATTGGCCTCACTAATCTTTTAGAATCTTCAAAGCATTCAGAAAAAAAATGGAACTTTTCTTCTTGACCTAATCGTTTTATGTTGAGTAAACAATTTGAGACATTCACCGATGCCGCTTTACCAGTAGAAATATTAAATAAGCTATCTGTTTCGATATGCTTAGAGAAGGGATTCGTAGTTTTTCTAATAACTTCAATTATGTTGTTCAAAGTTTTCTTGTCTTTTTTAATTCGATTCGGTAAATCGAAGATATAAGTTGACAAGCTCAGTATACTGCAAGTAAAATTGAGCTGTCTTTCCATGGCCCCCTTGGAGTGTTACTTCGCGGAACTTTTTATAACCTTCCAGTAATTTTTGCAGTGAGTCAGGCAAAGTGAAGCGCTCATTAACCTCGCATGAAGTATTCATGACTGTTTCTAAATCTTCATTTAATGTCTCAAAATTATTTTCACTGTCGGACAAGTTATTTCCATTTTCAGCGTCTGAATCTTCATTCAATGTTTCAAAACTTCTTTTTGCTTCGAATAAATATTCTTCAAAATGAAGAACCTGCAAAGCACCAGAAAGCAGAGGATGTAGCCGCTTGCAGCGACTAAAATGTTTACTGTCCAAGAAGCTGTTGGTTGATCCTCCTGCTAGAGCTTCTGCTTCAACGAGAATCTCCATTAACCCACTGGACTCGATGTACTTCCCAATGGCTTTAAAATATGCCATTTGCATGTGAAATGCGCCTAAATTTATGAAAATATTATCAAACTCAGGTTTTTGAGTATATTGAATTTGCATTGCTAATTTGGCAATTGCCAAATCATACGTGGCAATTATCTGTTCTTGATGGCAATTTCGCGCAACTTTTTTAGCGATGTTTAAGGTTTCCTGAACAACAGCTAGTGATGTCGGAGAATCGTTTATTGGTGATAAATACTCAACTGTTTGGATTTTGCTGCGATCATTGATAATTTTGCAATTGTAACCTAACCACATTGGTGCTGAATCAACCCGAGATAAAGACATACTCCGAATTAAATCTTTATCTATTGCAATTATCCTTTCGAAATGACATCCATCGATTGTTTCGATAATAGCTTCCGTTGAAAGAAACGTCATACTTGTGAAAGGTGTTTTAATATAAGGAGTAATACTTTTTGTAGGTGCTTCAAAACGCCGTCTTTTACGAGGAAGACGTACATCGTCATCTGCATGGGAGTTTAAATCCGAACTTGAATCGCTGTCAGGATCTTCATGATTTTCGCTTTGAAATTGGTAAATTATACCAACTGTGTCGTGCAAAGTGTCTTTTCCTGTAGCTGTGTCGACAAAGCGATCAAAATTATCGGAAGCAACATGTGCCCCAATAAATCAATGAAGATCCCAATATACTCAAATTCGACGTATTTCAGCGCCGATTTGAGATATTGGGATAATATTATTATTATTCGAGGAAGGAAAGAAGGCTATAGAGAGCTGTTCATTCGGAATCTACCTCACTTTCTGGTCTACTATTGTCTGCATAAACATTGAGTTGTGCCAAGTATATTTACATTGTGCGAGAATTTATTCGAGTTACAAAAGTATTTGAGTTGCCTAGTACTGTGCGGAGTATCATTAAACCGTGCAATAACTATATCAGTATTTGAACAATCGTGGGTGCTGTGCCTGAACAATTCTCAACATCATCCACTCAATCTCATCATCATCGCCGTGATTTCAACAGTCATTCCAGCCGAAAAGACGAGGAGGATTTTTGGAGAAATAATTGAACATTGTTGTATCGTGAGTTGCCCCGTTGGTGCACATATTTATTCTTTTTTGGTAAACAGAAATAAGTGTTCGCGTTCATGTGAAAGATTTCTTATTGAATATTAATTCAATCAACGTTCGATGCGAGGAATCTAATTCATTTTAATTCATTTCATTTCATTTTATTTCTTGCCGGAATATTACGAACGTCTCAACCGTTGACTCTTCATCGAGAACTCTTCCTATCCTTTGCGCTAATATATATTATTTTGAGAATTATTATCTTTTTATTTAAATACGAATTACGGAGCCAAGAATTATTATACGGAACCAATAAAACAAACAAATAAAATAGCAGCGACCGATCGCGCCTAGTAACGAAGCGCTCGAACTATATAGATATAGCAACGCGTGCTACTCTTTCATTTATTGTAACTCTTATAACTCGTGTAATAATTCACCTAAAAATAATCTGGCTAGTGGTCAGGTTAGATAAACCGATTGCCTACCACATTCATGATTTGTTTATAATGATTTTCCCTTTCCCTATTAAATATCAACATTACAAAAGAATTCAAGGACCCGGGCACTTGATTTACTTTTACTTTCATTTCCATAGCCTGGGCGGCATCCCTAGCGCCTTTTTGCGCTCTTCATAAATAAATATAAAAAACCTTATAACAATTCTCATAACCCCTAGAAAGGCAAAATTGAGAATCACGATTATTTATAACAATTCAAAATAGTCGCCCGTCATAATGGATGTGTTCGAACCGTTGTGAGGGCGGTTGAAAGGTTGCGATAGGTGACGATACATGACGCTGAACTTTGTTTGACAGGCGATACATGTTTTCGCCCTGAATATCGCCCATTCTGTGTGAATGTTTGGATGCGCGAGCCGCGTGACCTGAGCGAGTGCTTCTTTTGCTTTGATGAACGCCTCTTCGAGCTCTGTTGTCCATTCAATTATATGAGTATTTTTCACATTGGGTCCTTCTAGTAATTTATTGAAGGGGGCAAGTATTTGCGCGGCGCGGTTGATGTATTTCCGATAGAAATTAATTGTTCCGAGAAACGCGCGTAATTTTTTGATTGTGATTGGAGGCGTCAGCTCTACTATCGCGCTTACTCTCTCTGGCAGGGGTTTGATGCCATCTTTGGTGATAGAGTGTCCGAGCAATTTGATCTCGTCCAGACCGAAATGTGATTTCGGCGAGTTTATCACGAGATCATAGTCTTGAAGTCGTTGAAACAGCGTCTTCAAGTGTTGCAAATGCTGCTTTTGGTTTTCAGATGCGATGAGTAGGTCGTCTATGTATGGAAAAACGAATGGTAGATCGCGTGTAACTTCAACAATGAAGCGTTGAAAAGTTTGAGCAGCGTTGCGTAGCCCGAAAGTCATGAATGGAAATTCGTATAGCCCAAATGGTGTAATAATCGCGGTTTTTTCGATGTCGTCGGGAGCGATAGGTATTTGGCTGAATGCTCTGACGAGATCTATAGTGGAAAAAATCGTTTTTACGTGCAAATCAGCGGCGAAGTCTTCGAGGTATCTGATTGGACACTTGTCGGATATTGTGCGATCGTTGAGACGGCGATAACTACCGCATGGTCGCCATTCTCCCGTTTTCTTTGGGACTAGATGTAGTGGTGCAGACCATGAACTGTCAGATCGTCGAGCTATACCAAGTTTAATCATCTTTTCGAACTCATCGCGCGCGATTTTGAGTTTGTCAAGCGCGAGGCGACGGGCTTTGTTGGCAACCGGCGGGCCATTCGTAGTTGTAATGTGATGCACGGTTGAATGTTTTGTTTGTTTGAATGCGCCGTCGGGTATAGTAATTGATGGGAACTGTT
The DNA here is from genome assembly GCA_030523085.1 of Meteorus colon. Lineage (NCBI taxonomy): Eukaryota > Metazoa > Arthropoda > Insecta > Hymenoptera > Braconidae > Meteorus > Meteorus colon. The sequence goes on along the minus strand of JAPYZH010000588.1, from coordinate 6,745 downwards.
GAAGGAGTTGCAAAAAGATAGTTTGGCCATGAGTGGCTTTAATCGTCGCGACGTTCGCGGTTTTCGGAACTCTTGCGCGTGTTGAGATGCCAGTTTTTTCGTCGCGTAGGCGTCGTTTTTTTAGGTCCACCAATAAACCGAAGTGACTCAAAAAGTCAGCGCCAATTATTGGTTTGGTGACATCAGCTATTACGAAACGCCAAGTAAAATCGCGACGTAGTCACAGATCGAGTGTGATGGTGCTACAGCCGTATGTGTGAACTAGCGAGCCGTTTGCTGCGTATAATTGGTATCCCACTGATGTCGGCGTTGTATTGAGCCGTTTCTGTGGAAATACCGAGAAGTCTGAGCCAGTGTCCACTAAATATTGTGTCTTGGAGGTCAGATCTGTGACGGAAAGGCGGCTGGTGGGTGCACAAGACTCGTTTTCCGCATCTAGCGATTCTCGTGGTCGTTTTTTGAATCTCTGCATCCTGGGATGCATCGTTTCGCAGCGTTATCAAATTTGTAGTGATACCAACAAATACCTTTTTTAAGTCGATTGCGCGATGTGGGTCGGCTGCGCTGCTGCGTGCGGTGTGTACCTCTGTCGCGGAAGCGGTTGTGTGTGAGCGCTGCGACATGCTGCGTGAGCTCGTTGATCTGTTAAGCGAGCGTTGGAGTAGAGGTATCGACGCTGGCAACGTGTTTCGGTGCTGCGATCTCATGTATGTGGTCTGCTCATTTGCCAAGTTGCTCAAGCGTCGCCGCTGTTTGCGTGGCGAGCGCTGTCTGAGTTAATGTTCGCAGCCTATTGAGCCACAGTGTTTTTATAAATTCGCTGGGCGTTGTTGTGCCTGCGAGGTTTTGTAATTGCCGGAGAAATTGTGACGACGTCCGGTCGCCAAGTTCCTCGTGTTCGAGAAGTTGTTTAATTTTTCTTTCCTGCGAGGTACCGAATCGCGCGATCATTTCGGCTTTGATCGTTTGGTATGGATTATTCGCAGGAGGTTGGATGACCAAGTCTTGTACCTCGGTCATGTGCGTCGCGTCGAGACTAGATATGACGTAATGGAAGCGCGTGAGTTCGTCTGTTACGTTGTTGAGCGCGAATTGCGATTCAACTGCTGCGAACCAGAGTCTCGTGGTGTCTGGCCAGAATTGTGGTGGTCTGATAGCTGGCCTGGCAATTGTAGGTTGGTCCATTGTTGGTGGATTGAATTGACCAAATACAGCCGAGGTCCTGGCGGATTCCGTAGGTGATGTGTTCGGAGGAGTGACAAACCCGAAGTCGGTTACGCCAAAAGTAGGTGGACGTAAAAGTGGGTTCTGTGGCTGCGAAGATGATGATTGCTTGGTCGCCGGGTCTTTGTCGCCTGGTGTGTCTCCCATTTGCTTCAGACGTAGCTGAAACGTGGGAGAGCTGTAGACGCACTAATACTGACACGCACGCAAATGAAATTCGCCGAGACACTATTAGAAAAGCGGTTGAAATGAGAAAAAAGAAATTATCTGGTGGCCACTCCCGCGGCACAACGTCTTGGGTGCCCTGCAATGCGCGAGTATTGGCCTTGTCTCGGTCGAACGAAAATTTTCTTTGCACGTGCACTGGAAGTTCACTTTCACAGCGGCACAAAGTGTGCCTAACGCGAGGAATTATTGTATTTTAAATTATGGGAAATGGATTTAAGGTGAAATGAAGGCACTGGAAAGAATGCTGCTAACACTTCACCTAGTCGCGGATGGGTCGCAACGAATATTCGAGATCCTGTAATTATTTTTGCGTGGCTGCCGCACAGCACGTGGCGATGAAAACGGAAATTGTTCGTACAGGAGCTATTCGCGTCGCGATGAATGATATTTTTTTTTTTAAATATCACGTCAGCGTCACCAATGTAGCGATGGCGGTTGGTGCGTGCTGAATAATACACTTGAATCCGGCTAGCTATTTTATACCAAAAAGTGAGATTCTATTCGTTTTACATGTATCAATATTCGCGTATAATATGTAGGTAAGAGAGACGTGTTGTCTCGTCGCAGGAACATACTAGAGTCTTGATTGTTCTATTGGTTATTTGTTTTGAACGCGCGTAGCGACAAGGTGGTAGCGCGTTATGGAATGTGGCAATCACGTGGTGTGTTGCCAGTTCAAAATATTAGATTTTGAGGAATGCGGCAAGTACTGCATATATGTGTACCCAGGGTAGACACTCAAAGAATGTCATATGACAAAAATTCCAAATCCTACAATTCTGATTTCGGTGATTTCTAACATTGTGTAACTTGCAAACGAATTGTCGTGCACCGAACAAAAGAAACGAAGCAAATTGTAGTTGAAATTGTGTAGTTTTCCGATTAAGGCTTTAGGCTACCCTAGAGACTGAAAAAAATAGGCTTTTTGGGGATTTTTTTTCAGAAATATTACAAAATAAATCGAGATAACAGAAACGAGATTTTATTAGCTATATCAATGACTGCTTACAATAATTTTTTTGAAGCGATTTATCACAAAATGGCGGCTGTACAGCGTTTTTGCGATGACGTCTTTTTTTTTCGGGGTCCACGCCGGACTAACAGCTCTTGTAATTTTTAAAATAACATTGAGCAAATGAATTTTTCGATTATATATAGTAGCTGCTATAGGAGTACGTAGGATTTTTGCGATATATTGATTTTTGGCCAAATGGCGCCTTTTTAAAGTGACAAGTGAAAAACTTGCCTAAAAAATTGTCAAATAATTGTTAATAATAAATGAACTACGCAATATAAAAAGAAAATCCTTCGTACTTCCATAGACTATGTATATTTCAAGATATTTTCAGAATTTCAAGTTAATCGGTTGATAATTGCTTGAGTTACGAGTCCGGCCAACTTGAAAAATACAGTATTGAGATAAACGCGCTTAAAGTTTTGAGTAGAAGAAAATCATGAATAATTTTACAATACCTTTAATCTGCGATGCCTGCACCATACAATTGGCCTTCCAGATTATCTTCCTGCTCTTGCATTTCTTTTCTGCTTGATCTTGAAGCGATTCTTGCCTCTTTTACCCGGTCGGACAGCGATCATTCTGCAAGCTTTATGCGCTGTTTGTCGATCTCCAGGCACATTTCGTAGCTGTTCGGGCTTATTTTCAAGTTCATTGCCTTGATTATGTGCAAAATTGAAATAAACCCGTCATTGAACACACAAACTGCAATATCCGTGGCTACATCCAAGATTGTTTTACCACTCGAAATGGATTTCGTTGCCAATGCCCACACAGTGGAATTGAAGCTTTCATTATTATTTTGTGTGTAACCACCGATGCACCGAGTTAGAAGATCTTCACTGGTCAGTTCTTCATAGATTGATTTGATAGCTTCATAGACTTCAATTACAAGAGCTGGCTTATGTTTGTACTCAGCCAAAGTATTTGTAGCTTTAGCGCGTTGCCATGAGCACTATGAATCCTCTCCCATAGGACATTTGTCGTGCTGTGGTTTATTATCAGTAGATAATTTGTGATCCAGTGTAGCCCATATACTGCTTCTCATGTTCTTAACTGAATCACTGTTTCTACGAATCGCTAATCCATGATAAATAGATAGCTCGTCTATAAGTTTCCCAGTCAATTTGCCCCTTCCACCGAGACCTTTTGTCTTCTTTTTCAAATTACGTAGTCGGGTGCCATTCGCTTTTGCTCCTGATCTATGCACTCTTTCTTAAGTACTGTGAAATCCTCATACGGCTTAGCACCTGTAATGCCTTTGAAAGTCTTAGAATCACCATCACCAATATAGTGAGTATATTTGAGCTGGTGCAAAGTTTCAGAGCGGCGAAACATCTCAACAACTGAATCAACTTCCATTTTTCCTGCCGATCCATCGTGATTTACAGCGCATTCTTCTGCATGATTTTCTGCCCACTCCACATATTCTTCGGTATCTTTTTTTTTAGCCCAATATTCACACGCCTTACAGTATTTTGATTTCACTACACAATCAAGGATTTTTCCACAGTTATAGCCAACAAGAGTCGTTATCCCATACAAAGACGTAAATCCACGTTTTCTCCACGAGCCATCGCCTGATACTACAATTCCATTTTCTCCAGTTTCAATAAATACGGTTTTCTCTTCTTCCGCAGCTCTCATCATACTGTTCTTGCAAACTAGATTGGTTGCAGAGCTCATTTTTTTGTCAACCTTATCGTAGAATGAGTGAAAGATAGACCGAGGTAATTCCATGAATGCACAGAATTTTCTTATTCCGTGCCAACCAACTCCAAGCAAGCGCATGGCAATTATGATTCTACGGTCGATTTCATAGCCTTTCTCAACAAGTGGACAACTCGGTATCTCAGTCTTTTCACGATTCTCACAGGACACTACTAGTTTGAATCCCAAACCACGCTTACTGCTTTCACTAAATGTCACTTCCGATTGGCATATCTTACAAACGACAGCGTTAAAAATAGCTGAATATACTGTGATAAAGTTAATTATACGATATCCAAACGCTGGATTCACTCCAATATCATATAAATCTTCCGATTGCTTTAGTTTTTTTGCCGATGTACTGGCATTCAAGCCGTCTGGTGCTTCTAGCTCATGGCGATTTAATGGTCTTCTTCGAGATATTTTTGGTCTCTTTCTATTGCAAAACGACGTTTTTATTTCTTTCTTCGCACTGTACACCACTTTATCACTCATTCTAGAAACTCAATAATTATACAGGGAAAAAGAAATGAAAGTTCACAGAAATATCGAGGATAACAAGTGTTTGTCGACTGACGTCCTTCTCAAATGCTTGGCTGTGCCCAACTAACTGAAAGAGAATCGTGGGTAAATCGTACCCCCACTTTGTCACCGTTTTCAATGCTTTCCAATGCTCTCTTACGGCAGAGAGTCACAAAGTGGGGGTACGATTTACCCACAATCTGGCTACACTGCGTTCGGCAAGTCTAAACTCGTCTAGACTAGTCAGGAAATGAACATTTTCAATAACATCTGCCGTATACCTGCTCTGGTCCCATAACGTACCTTCCCCCTAGCGCTCACAAATGGAGCTCGCTGCGGACCAGAAGGCCTTGTACTAAAATTCGAAAACCGAGTACCTAAAGGTTTTTCCCGGCCATAATCTTCTGGGACATCATTTTTGAGGTCCTAAGGGACCATTTGGAATTAAAAAAAAAGAATTGATTTTTCGAAAATTCTAGGGTGACCTAAGGCCGTAAGTCATGAGAGGGCTTTTTCATATGCACGGTTCCCAAGTAATTCTAACAAGACTCAAAATAAATTATTGTCGATAGTTTCACCATGAAGCACTTTTAGTGCATTGCATGCTCTTCAATTTTTCACCATCAGAAAGCTTGGGCGATGATTTGGAGCGGAGTATCGTCAATCAAAGCAAAGAAGTCCTTTTCACTTTCATAGCCGATTTTCGAAACTGCAAAATGTACCCTTTCAAATACAAACAGTGGCTGCTCATCAAAATATTCATTTCGAAGCAGCAATGTGGACTGAAAAAAAAAAAAATTTACACATTTCAGGATGAATAGATAAATTATGAATCAATGGAAGGCATCATCTGTAATTTTCCACCCTCAGCGTGCCGAAGAAACGCTGACTATTCCAAAACAATGCGATATTATTTTTCTAGAGCCCCGGAGCATTAAGCTTATCGTTGACGCCGGAAGATACCATAATGATAAATGTTAAGTTAGTTCGGACATACTGCGACATTTAGATAAAGATCTAACTTTTTAGTATGTTATTATTGATATCAAATACTCATGAATTAATTTTTTGAGGTACATCTGACGAAGAGTTTTCGCGTAATTAATTATTGAAATATCGTAATTTAACATACAGAGCATAAGAAACGTTGATGAAATGCCCATATAGTCTACGCCTGCCACTACTGAACTTTGTGTGCACTAATTGCCACTGGAAATATTAAAATTGTAAAAAATCCAGAAAAATCAGACAAATCTGCCAGTGCCAAATTCACTGAAATCCGAGAATAGATAATTTCGTTATTAACAAAAAACGTTTTGTAAGTAAAGCCTCGATAGATGGTCTATAATGAAAGCTTTATAAATCGTGGCGGAAAAATTTATGAATATTACATTAATCACAATAAGAATGAACGTGAATTTGTAGACCTTAGGAATCACTAGGCTATTTTTATTTTATAAAGAATACCCGCTCTTAGAGGGTCATTTGACTTTCTTGTGTCTGTATTGGTGTTGTATCAGAAGAGGCCATAGTGATGTGGCAACGCCGCTTTTAGCGCGATCGATGTAAACAATCGAAAAAAACGCCGGCCGGCGCGCTGTGATTTTTGACACATTAATTCTGCTGTAATGGAACGTCACACTATACGTTCAGAATTCGGGCTACATAAAGGGCAGTTTATTTCTCGAAAAAAAAAAAAATGGATCAAAAATTTTGTAGCAGCCACAAGAGCACGAAATTCGGAAGATAAAAAGCCGTTGGTCCTGGCGCTACCGGTTGAATTTATATTTCGACAGACTGCGTGATAAATGTTCAATATATCAACTCAGCAGCTTAGATTTGCCTAATTATCAAAATTAACTAATTTGAATGAACAATTTTATTTAAAGCGGTCTATTTACAAATGCATGGGCATCGGTAACATGCGTATATACGGGGAACCATTCGCGATACTGCCGTTACTGGCACGCGGAAGCGGCATGCGATGTTGCCACATGTCTACCATTTTCTGAACCTCCCCATAATTCGTAACAACAGTATGACGAT
>JAPYZH010000587.1:0-33254 GCA_030523085.1 Meteorus colon | reverse complement strand
CAGTTCTTAAAAGGTTCTTTCGGATGTTGGCTCTGACGTCCAAATCATAAATCTGAGCTCTTACAGACCTGATTAAGACTTCATATTGCTATCTGGGATCTTGTCAAATATGAGCATGATCTTACATGATCATATATTCTTTCGCGTACGATTATGTATGCAATCAAATATGCATCAGTGTATGATTATGTAGTATGAGCAATCGAACGATTGAATTTGATTGAAAAAATTAGTTACCTCAAATAATATCAAATATACTCAGGGAGAACAAATTTGGATTCCATTTGATCAAATTTGGGGATATATATAGGGATCATTATTGATCCGATTGGATCAAAGTGGATCTTAGAGGGACGGCAATTCCTTGGAAAAATTGTGAAGGTGTGCGTTAACCAGATCAAATCGGATCTGTTCAAATCGCAATAGATCGAATCAAATCTCGTTCTAGTCAGCCGAATCAAACTAGATTCGGGTAAAATAAAAATTTTGATAAAAAGTTGATCTCATTTGGTCAGGGTAAAAGGGAAAGTGTCCAACGGATAAAAGATAGTATCAAGTCCTTTTAATATTGATATATTCACATAGTGCTTTTTAATATACTCATTACTTACACGAATCACATGAGCGCTTGAGCAAACCAAAGAAGAAGCTTATTCACGAAAGATTCCAACGGCTCGAGGAATTGATCGGTTCAGAAACATTAACAGAATTTTGATTTAAAACACTAAGATAATGAAGAATATGAGGATATAAATAGACCTTACTACATTTCATATAACGATTATGTTGGAATTTATATCATTTAGAGTGTTTATAATTGTTGAAATGAGTTTTCATTGAGTTCAACGTACGTACACTGCGACTTTACACCATATTTGAAAGTTATATCTGTCTCTTCATCGTAAAACATTCCATTTCCTCCTAAATTAGTGATTTTTATTTTTGTCTCAATTTATATATTTTTTCATTTGATAATTCATCGTAATGAATTGCTAAATTATCACGCTGATTTCTTGAATGCAGAAATACAAAGGAAAACTTATTGTTTGTAAATAGAATGTTTTCGATCACATTTATTCTCGTTTAGATAATCTATCACTTTTCAATAGCTCATTATTCCATAATTGACTATTTTAGTTATAATTACTGAGCTTACATTAATCGATTCTGTATCAAACCAAATCTTGGTAGGCTATAATCCGATCGATTCGAATTCGATCTGGTTATCAACATGGATTTCATTTGTTCTGTGTAGCTCTAACTTGGCCATATTTTGCCATACACACACGGAAGAAAAATGTTTCCTGCCACAGATATGCATTAGGTAGTTGATGACGAACAGTTAATATAGGAATATACATAGCTATAGTCATTTTCCGTACTACTATATCAGCAATATGAGGGTATTTACAACAGTTTCCTCTTAGATAACTGTAAGAGCTGTCTAGATCAAAGCCGCGACGATACGGAACGTTGGGAAACCCATGCAAAATTTTTCTATGAGATCATGCAAGTTAAAGAGTTATTCCCCAGATTTCATGGAAACGGGTTCCTCGTTCGAACTAAATGGATCAGTGGGCGAAAAATACATCAAAAGAGTGGCATATTTGTCATATACATTCGAATGTGTGGTTATTCCTTCTTACATTTAACTTCTCTTCATGGAGGATGAGTCTTTGTCGCGTGAACAATTCGATAGATAGCCCTCACAACTACATATTGGTGAACATTTGTGGGATCCTTGTACGACGTATCCAGATAGCTACAACAGCTATCGTATAGAATCATTGGTTCGGTATTGTTGTCACATATTTTCTTTCGTGTGGTTTAGTACTGGTTATGAACAGAAGAATTCACATCTCTAGTGGTGGGAAATTAATTTTCATAGTACTGAAACGTGATGTTCGCCGTGGGGCTCAACCTTTTTCCGACAAAACTGTAGTAGTGTCGCAGTACTTACACTATAGAATCTATTCCCTGCTCATAAACACATGATTTAACCTTCCAAATCGCGTCTCTAATTTGGTTGTTGATGAATGCATGCAACAATTACTTATAGTGTTTGTATGTTTCGTTTCCTCTCACTGTAATACTTTTATGAACCGGAAAAAAATCGTTTAATGTTAAATACTGCAGGACTTGACGTATTAATAGCTCGCAGTGATACAACGGAAATTATATTATCTTCATTTTCAGTCTTAGCTCCTCAATTTCAATTACTTTGCGCGGTGAACTTGATTCAATAATAAATTAATCATCCCAAAATTGGAATTTTATTAATTCACCAAACATTAAGATTTCCGATGAACAATTAACTGGTTTGTATGAGGATGCAGCGACAAATATCTTCAAGTTAGTTGCATTTTCTTGAAGAGTCAAAAAATGCTACTACCCTTTCTTCCCGCTTTCGCGGAATATCCGCAGATTTTTATATAAAAGAAGAACGACAGCGGTGTGAATGGATTCGTTTCAGCATGTTCAGTATAGCCATTACAGAACCAAACCTTTTTTACGCTCGAACCGAAGGAAAATGAACATTGCTCACCCGATGCAGAGTCATACAATGAATTGATTATACTTACACACTGAATTTCCATGAAATCGGAATCAAATGATGACAAAAACTGTCGGCGTATCTTAAAATATGATCCCGAGATCGGAATTAGGAAGCTGATTTCCGCACTCAATTGCTTAGGACGCCGCAAAATTGGTAATCTATCAAAACTGGTAAGTCGACTGAAAATTATGAAAAGTGTTGAGACGCGGAATCTAGTAAATCATTACCATGCGATGCATTCGGTCTTGAAATCCAAATTTTCCATTTTTCAAAAAATTATTCGGAAAAAAGTTATTTATCGATAATCCAAAGCTAAGACATCCTGAAAGCGAGAGGATGATATGAGAAAATTCGGGATATGTGAATACGGTAAAAAGTATTCTATAATTTTCAATGGCTATCAAGGTTTATCTTAACGCCGAATATAGATTTGGCATCATTGACGTAGTTAATCACAACGGAAGCACCAGGTGTGAGTGAGAAACTTCTTACAAGTTCGTTGATTGCGATATGAGTTGCGGATGACTTTACACACGTTCATATGCACAAATAGAAAAATTTCGCAACGTATTCGGGAAATCATATGCAACACATTTTGCAGACGAATAAATATGATTGGCGATTCCAGACGGTCACATAATTATCAGGCTTTTAGTTCCGATTTGGCAAAATTAGCAATTTGAGCATCAGTCGGAATCTCATTATGTTTTGATCACACACATAAAAATGGTGACTGCGATTACAATTTGACAATCATGATTTTGCGGAATGTTTGTAAAAGGTATCCCATCCGTTCATACCAATTGTTATTACTTTGTTCATATACTTTCGACACATTTTTCCGAATTATTCTGAAATTTTTATTTCCGAAACACAACGAGATACTTACTTTATTCTCCAAATCATTGGGCAAGAATGAGAATATAGCGCAGTCTCGCGCCATCACGTCTCCGTTCAAATCCATTCCAAGGATAACTGCAAGGCCGCACTTCTGTGCTTTTGTGAACGAAGTCACGGTTTCCAACGCACCATTTAGATTCAAGAATTTCTAGATGCAAAATTGAAGAATTCTACAGTTCACTGAATTAAGCTTATTGTATCTTATATAACAGTTGAGTTTTTCGCCCTCTTAATGTCCCACAATAGTTCAAAGTTCATTATTCGAGAACTCTGAACAAGAGGGAGAACGGAAGTGATTAAACCATCATATATTCTTGTGACCATTGATAATATTTCAATACATGCTGCACATTTTTGAGTACATACCTCAACCAATAACGGCAAGCCTACAATCGGTATTCCATTAACATACTTCAAGTCTTTTTCAAGTATGTTCAGTGGTGTTAATCCTTGAATATCGCATTTTGCATTCAAAATTCCAGAATAAACTCTGTATGGATTTTCGACGGATGATGAAACACCAACAATTGATTCAAGTTTACGCATGATTTCGAAGTCAAGTGAGGTTGCCCGTCCCGCTGATTCCGAAAAATTGCACGTGTCAATCAAAATGGGCCCTATAGAAAAACGGCGAAAAAGAAGTGAATAAACCGTCGGAATGTTTGACATGCTGCTTCTAGATTTTCAGTGAATTAATCAGATGAATATAGAAAAAGGAAAATCAATTGCCTATGAGCAAGTTGGAAATATGCTCGTCGAGTAACTGCGGATTCTTCTCCAATAAATTCTGGGCCACCAGAGTGGCACAGCTGCCGACCTTCTTTAGATTAATATCGCAAGCTGTCCACGGCCATTTCGGGTCTTGGGGTCTGTGATCGATTACTTCAATCACCGACGTTTCCAATGGTGCGTCACCATCATTCAATGCGTGGTGGTCGACGAGACTCAATGCTAAACTCTGTCGTTCATTCAAGTCTAAAAGATCAATTTCATCTCTGAAAATGAAAATCTATTGATTGTTTGAAAAACGACATATTATGTCTCGTCTTTTTCAATTATGTTCCCTTCTTGTATGATACCTTACCGAAATGTCAATAACTCTAATGGGATTCCATTGAGTTTAAGATGATAAATAACATCGGTTTTAATGTTCAATTGTCTTTTAGGGACATTTAAAACCGGGATGACCACTATGTCATTCTCATTTTCATGCATCGCTTTGTTGTGATGATATAATGCATGCACCAATGTACATATAGCCGAATCTAAATCGCACGTTTCATTCCCCAGAACAACGAGTATCTTCTTGAAATCATTCAATTTGGGCTGGAAAAAAAAATATGTATTGATATACATATATATATGTTGCCCATTCATATTTGGCCATGACAATGCATTTTGTGCTTCGCTAGATTCAAAATGCAAACGTCTGGGTCAACCATCGCGATGACGTGTGCGCATACCATACTTGTAAAAGGTGCTTCTTTTATTAGCACAAAAATACGCGAAATAAACACTACTACAACTGACAACCAATCAGAACATTAGTGCTATACTTGTGAATAGATATCGAGGTTTTTTTCATATTTTATAATTGCTAAAAATGATCATTCATATACACGCAGTTTCTGGACATGACACTATTTTTTCATGTCATGAGTTATTATGTAAGGAAGCGTGAGGCCTGACATGATGCGTGTATAGAAAATTGACGGAATAAGAAAAAGTTTTTTTAAAAAAAGTATAAATTCAGGTGATTAAATGTTGCAGACAGCATATAAGTCTAGTCATCGTTCTGGAAAACGTGGATAGTAGTGATACTACGGGTCAAAACATGGGAGAGGACTAATTCGAATCAGGAGAACGTCTAGAAAAATGGGCATGAAAATTATACTCGCCGGTTAGTGCGACAAAAATTATAAACATATGAAGATTGAAAAAGAAGCGGGTTTGGAGGCTTACTTTCGCCCGAATATCTCGAAAACTAACATAGAGAGAGTGGATTTAGGAGAAAATTCTTGCAGGGAAAAAGATTTACGATAGAAAAGACTCCTAGAATTTTATCTCAATTACTTATAGGTGTAATTCAACATTGATAATAGGGCACCGTGCCGGGAGCACAAAAATATTGGGTTGCCGTGATTTCGGCAATATAACATACACAATTTTGCTTATGATACTAAATACAAAAATTTAATTTGAAAAAAAAATTATATTATAATTCGGGACACTCTGAAACATATAATTCCACTCTCTCTATCTTAGTTTCCGAGATATTCGGGCGAAAGTAAGCCTCCGAACCCGCTTCTTTTTCAATCTTCATATGTTCATAATTTTTGGCGTATTAACCACCGGGAATAGTTCTCATGCCCCTTTTTTTAGATGTCCTCCTGATTCGAATTAGTCTTCCCCCATATTCTGACTCGTAGTATCACTATTCTTCACGTTTTTCAGGATGATAGCTAGAATATATATAATTCAGATACTTTCATCGATTTCCCAATTTCATAATATTATCATTTCCTCTAAGGTCTGGTGTACCTCTTCTATCGACTGTTGTGAATGACCAGTTGGGTGAAGCGGGCCTCCGCATAAATCTCATTAGAATTCAATATTCAGTTACATAAATAAAGCATGTTCACATAGATAAGAACATCGGACAATGTAGCTTTACGGTATGAGCTTGGTAGATATTTTAACCTCTAAGTACAATTTTTTTGTCTGATATTGAAGTAGCAAATTTCTTTATATGATAAAAACAAATGGAACAGGAACGCCACAATTACATTACCGATGAGTAATTTTTCTTCATTTAGTAGGCACTTGCGTAGAGCCAATCACAGTGGCGGCATTGATAGTGATGAGCGAATGATTTTATATTACCAAAAATTGAGACCTTATCACCATAAAAATCAAATGTGTACCAGAGCTTTTTTTGATATGCTGAGTAGCTCCTCCATGATTCGTCCACGTAATGGTATAACTTCTTGATCTACGTTTATTCGAGGTTAAGTTTCACTATATACGTGTTTACTTTCGTCACTCTTCCCTTCCTTTTGTTTTTTACTTCTGCATTAGTCAGATCAAGTTCGCCTGGCCTGGATGTTGTGGATTATTATTTAATTATTCGAGATTTCGTCAGTCTATACTCTATCGACTTCATTCAAGTATTTTGTTCAAAGAAAGGGGTGCGAACAATCAACTGGTACAAAATACATTTCCAAACTCTGTTATATATGACAGGAATTATGTTTCTGAACACTGGAATGATGGAATTGCATGAATCGAATTTGTTTATGCACTGCATGACCCCAAGTTTTAATGTAAAACAAAAAATACTGGATGACAAATTGTGTAAGGAAATGTCCACGAGAATACAGAGATAACAGCGGGCATTTAAGCTTTGATAGAAATGCATAATAGATTAAATATTTTCGGGTGATTCAGGAAAGACACATAATAGATACTTATTATAATTGAAAAACTTCTTTTCGAATCGCAACTATTTCTGATCATTTTGTTCAACGTATAGTTAGCAGATAATGAAAATATACAAATTTATTTTTACATTAGTTGACATTAAATAGTTTGGGCGGGACATTGAAATGAGTTACATCATGAGTTGCATACATGATAGTTCTAGGTAATTAATTGCACCTACTTTTCCATTTGCGATACTGTATGTGCAATATAATTCCTTTTCGATCGATTAATCCAATAATTGACGCCATTGATTGATATGGAGGGCAGATTCGACAACAGATTCAAGTTATGTATCTAATAAGTTTCCACTTGTATATGTATGTTTACATTATATCCATTAAATTGACATTTTCTGAATATTAAAAAAATGCGTATAATGCGAGGAAATTAAAAATCTTCCAGTTGCTCATCAATCTAGTGGCAATAATTATGATCCTTTTCTATGTAGTTTGCTACTCAATTGTTCACCACAAAATTTAAACTGATTACATAAGCGCAAATGAATTCTCCATTCACTCTTTATATCAATGTTCCCTGATGGCGTTTCTGAAAAATAAAATAAACTTAATTCATTTTCATAATTTATATAATGCTATAAGTGGACCATAACTATGGAATCGGAAAACTATATACTTGAGATCATACTCATCTCATCACACTTGAGCCTGTAAAAATTTGGAGGAAGTGGAAACATCGATGGTTGGAGGTTATTCCGTATACGAATGATTTTACAAAAGACTACTGAAAAATGAACGGTTCCTGAATCTTTCAATACCACGTATAATATCCAATGCAGCTGCTTTCAATACTATTAATCAACTTCAATATTATTAGATAGTGAACTGTTTGGAAGTAACGACATTCATGAGAGATTCGTCATTCGGGATATTGCCATTCATTTCTTACAACAATTTTGCTTTGGATTTTTCGCTTCTGTTCAATTTTGTCACCAAATAGATCTTGTTACAAGCTGTATTCGTCTTGGACGTCCTCATGCTTGGAGCACTCTTATTTGAGACATGATTTCAGCGTTCTAATCGACGATGTCAGCACTAACGTCGTTCAGCTTATGGTTGCGTTTGATCGGCTCAAAATGCAGCAATAGCCATTCATGTAGTGGACAAGAGAATGAATCATGCACCGACTAAACTCTTATTCATTCAAACAGAATCATAATGACTGTAATAATAGCATCATCTGAATCATATTATTTTTTGAGCAACTTTTCTTTTATTGAATAATAAGAAGCAAAGAAAGACTTGCAAATAAAAACAAGAACTGTGTAGTCACTGGAAGAATATTGAAGTTATGAAAAAGAATTTTAATCTAGCCTTGTCATAATAAATACTATCAACTCATGACATTGTTAAGTTTTGGAAATAGAGTCAAAAAATAACTCACTTGTAGATGAAATTATTCTTTGAAAAGTATAAAAATGTTCTATCGCCTTTTCATTCATACAAAAGTAAAATTACAATTTCCGATTTCTCAGAATAGATGACATCAATATTCAGATTCATATTGATTATAAACGCTTGCCACGTTTAAGCATGAAAAATTTACATGTATCCTTCGCGTATGAAATTAATTGTGATATCATCTTATTCTCGTCTGCAGTAGTCGTTGTAAAGCTTTTATTAAATTTACTCAATATTTCCGTAATTAACAGAACTTGCGAATGTTATTCTCATGTTGGAGATGGGATAGAATAGTTTTTAATATTTTTTTTTCAATTCATTAAAGAAATTATTAAAATTTTGGAGCACACATTAACTCAGTGGCTTTCGCTACACTTTCTCGCATGGATAGATCAGAAAATATATAACCCGTCCATCAACACTTCATGTAGATACGCCTTTATTTTCTCATGTCAGAAACATCACTTTAATTTTGTTATCCTATATCGTCGTCAATAGGTGAATCATCTTACTCAAGTAGGTACATATTGCGTGAAATCTAACAACCATAAAATCAGGGATTGGATCAGTTTAATTCATATGTAAAACTATATATTGGACACAAACAGAGGTTTCTTTTTGTATAGTTCAAATGCACGTTCAATAATTATATATGTAGGTGATAAAAATATAGTTTATTCGTCTTCCTGATAAATGATCTTTGTATTGATGAAAAGTCGATAGATTTGCATAAACGAGATATGCTGCATGACCAACTAAAGGGCAGTTTTCTATGAACTTTTAGAAATATATAAAATAATTGCTCACTTCTGACAGCCGCGAAACTAATTCTTTATGTACAAATCCAATATTTCCATCATAACAATGAACAAATTCAGCATCACAAACAGCCTGTTTTTCCGAAAATTGATACTTAGTATTTTTTTTGCATGCGAGACATTATCATTTTGGTAACATAACTCACTCATAGTTGAATTGAGTAATGCTTTTTTCGTTTCGCATCACATTTCCGGTGTTCATGAAGCTCCAGAATATAAATTCCAGAAATTCCATCGACAACATTGGGAAAACCACATGTAGCCGCGGATTCATTTCAAATTTGAAAACCATCATCACTTTCAGTCCAAGTTGTGAAATTCAGAGCTACTTCAACTAAAGCTGCTGTAACTATTATACCCCAACGTTTTTCTAATTAACCAGGATTCGATTGCATCCAGAAGAAAATGAATGGTTGGCCGAATCATATCTAAACAAATTCAAATGAGTGTCACGTTAACAATATTTGGTAATATAATAGACATGTATAGTTTTACTATTCTACAATTCAACTGCACATACTGTGTATTGTATTCGTAATTTACTCATTAAAATTGCTGCGAAATTTCAGCTACTTGATTTTGGTGGCATGAACCAACAACAAGTAAATATCCATCACAATTTTTCTGTGATCGTAGCTTATAAATACCTGGAGTGAGATTGGAATTCGTTACCAGTATAGCTTAGTATAACCTCATCATTGGTTGTTATTTCAGAAAAACCCTCCATCACATGCGAAATAATAAAAATTCTTAGAGATACCATTTTGATTTAATCGATATCTAAACAAGTTCACAATATCTAAGACTAACAGTATTTCTCTGAGTAACAGCAGCAAAGGCAAACAAAAATATTTGGCACTCAAAAACATGAGCGGTGGGATAATGTAGCCGGCTGAGGGCCCCACGCAAATGCATGCTGAGAATACACAGTAGTTTTTACCGGGAATTTTTCTCCGTCGATAACAGCATGAAGCAGTGTATAGTTCATATCAGTTCATATTACACCGCTAGTGGCGCTGACATAATGTTCTTACTATGATCGATAGCAATGTTCTCACTGTAGATTAGAATTTTTTCAACATTTCGATTCGATCATTGTCGAATGTGAGAATTCCCGTATCTTCGTCATTTCATTCGATTATCCAGGTGGTTTTTTTTTTATGCATAATAAAATAAATGCAAGGATAGCGAGGCATATGCCACATATATGATAGATAATAAAATAATGTTTATAGATATATGGTGAGTTCCTCAGAGAACTATCACTATAACCAATTAACCACGGTTGCAAGAAAATTGTAAGCTAAACTTTGTACAGCAACTTATAATTGTAGATTTGAGTGTATTGCGGATAGTGCCTGATAAAGTGACAGCTAATGTGCCAAATAGAATAATGGAAAATAGTTAAAAACATAAAACAAACTTGAAACTGTTTGAAACTACAGGATGTCCAAACGACGATTGATTATCAAAAAGAATGTGAAAGCATCAACATGTGATTACAGTTCTGATCTGTAGCAGTTCTTGTCATACGGATTTGTATATCACCAGCGACAAATGATACCGAATTTTCAAATTGTGAAAAATAATGAAGAATGTGTGGTGTTACCCGGTGTATCCGGGCAATAAAAGTAGCTCATCTTCCATTCACTCTAACTGAGAAATCATTAATCGTGAGTTTTCCTATTATATTATGATAACAACAATCACTTTCATTATTCCATCATACATGATGATGATGATAATCATTATGATCATAATGGGGATAATTATATGAATTCATTGAATGAATCATACTCTTAACAAAGGTCACACACATGTTGAGCAGCATTAGTGGAATAATTAAATTTAGGTTATGTTTGAAAAATAACATCAAGTAAGCGAATAGAATATTTTTCAATTATGAATTGAATTTCTGAATGAAAAATCCTATAATTTCAAATTCGTCCGTTTCTCTCATTCCAGATATTTATCGATAATGTTCTAAAAATTATGACAATTGTATCTATAAATGTATCATCATGAACTAATGCCAAAGCTAAGCGCCCAAAGTTTCTACAGAACCTCGTCCTATCATCCAAAATGATTCGATGAATTCTACTTTTCTCTTGTATCTATTTATGCATCATCGGCATTCAGAATTGATGTTCACGAGTTGTTGATAGTCTTAGCGTATGTGAATAAAAAAATAGTTTATAGTAACCTTCGACACATTCATGCATGATTTATTTATGATTAGATTAACCGGTATGTGATCCACCTGAGTGAAGTGATATTTCACTGCAGTAAATCAAAATCGTTCACCATACCTGCCAAGTAAACCACCTACAAATTTCTCTTTTGTTTATTGATTATGAATATATACGAACATTCCAACAGTTTTTCAAGACGGGAAACTTCACCTCTCCAATATTGTATTTCAAGAAAATCCTAGTCTTGATAGAGACTTGATATCACGTCATATGGATTCTTCCGAAACTTTTGGAAATTCCGAGAATTAAATCAATTTTTGACTCCCAGTCAAATGACGCAGAATATCTATTATTTTCTGCACATACAAGTGAATGAGTCATGTTAAGAGAGGATGAAACCTGCTTCAACTCATTATACGGTTTTACCACGCTTATATGATGCTGCTTTCAGTGATGAAAATTTCCAATGCAATCTCATCTTGTTCAAGTCATTTTAATCAGTGGTTGACTTACCTGGTACTCCCAAGTTGCATAGGAACGGATAAAATATTGGTATGGAATATAAGTTGAGTGAAGAATTCCTCCCACCTCCCACTGATGAACCTCCTTCAATTGTACAAGTCCCTCATGACAAGTGTATTCGGGTATTTATTCTGTTCACTAATATGAATAAATACGAAGATCATATTGATCACAGCGCGGCAGAGTTCGCGTGAATAAGTCCGGACCAAATCCCCCGCCTCAAATTCAGCGTAACACATTGATGGGGTCTCGAAATTTTACGAGACGTATGACTGTTCACGGCGGTGGGAAGCGATAAAAGTCAATGATCGTGTCGATGGACTGATATCATCAGTGTTCAGCCCATCACATGATAAGTTTTTCTACTGTGTATAATTATCCCTTTTAAGTTCTGATCTATCCTTGTTTCTTTCACTGCTGAATAATCGCCCTTTCTGCCGTGCAGACTCGCTCATGGGGGAACGATAAACTCACATCACTGAATTGAACATTCTCATACAGAATTCAATCATTATTTCACCCAACGATGACACATATAGTCATCAGAATATTAATCATCAGTTCCATTCCTGCAGTTTTAAGTCTATAAGGATGCAAGAATATATAAAACACTGAATTTGCACGACGCATAAAAAATCAAGCCCATTTCATTTGTTTGTATGTTTCGACTTGAACGTTAATGATATGTTCAAAGTCTAAAAAGAATAATGGCATAGTATTCTATGCCGCAATTGAGAAGAATTATTGAACAGAAACATTATAAGCTCTCGTAGTCGTAAAAGCTTTACCAAGGTGTCAAATTCATGTCTCACTTTTGTCACTTATACTGGCATAGCTGCACAGATTCGTTTTTTTATTTTCATCAGAAAAACACTGTGGAAAATTACATATCATTTTTCTTTCATATTTTCATTGCAGAATGTATATACTCATGGTTGAATCAAGTCCTTTGTTTAGCGGTATAATTGATGATGCGGTTTAATAAACAAGAATTGATGACATTGGCTACACAGCCGTCACAAAAATTTGAAAAAGAAGGAACATTGTGCGTCCGTGAACGACAGGAGGGATTTTTCCGCCGGACTGAGAGTGAGTTCACTATTCCCAACATACGAAATTATTTAAATTACTAACCTTTAGATGAAAAATAATAACAAATATATGAACCATGAACATGTAGATTATAAGCGACCATTTTTTCTTTGCATTTCATTCATGTGTAATTAGTGAAACAATATTTACTGTCATGCTCATAATGAATAAGGCGCATGATTTCTACCCCACTCCCTCTCTTTTTTCCTTCTTTCCCTTGAATAAATTTCGGTTAGTTTTCGATTTTGTAAGGATTTTGTTGCCCTAATTGACGTTCAAAAAATTTGCAAATATTTGTAATCATATACAACTCATTTTGTCACTATCTTCATGATGTAATGAATGGATTGAATCCAATTGTGTGAGATAATCGATAAGTCATGTTTTAGACCTCATAATTGCATTCAAACTATTCATATTGCCTGTGCCAGTATATTTTTTCATTCTCTTATTTAGAAAAAAGAACGAATTTTTCTACTGTTTTTTTTTTTCTATTTGCACGTAGGCATGACTGTAATTATAGAAAAGCTTTGATCATATCTGATATAGATTATGCAAAACATAAAATGAGAGATGTGGTATTCTTCTCGAGGTGTTTTTCAAACTTGCGAAGTTAGTATAAAAAAAGAAAATATAGTTTCAGAAAACATCGACTATTTGCATTTGTTCTCAATCATTAGAAAAGCAAAAAACAAATCATAATAAATTACTTCTGAATCAAATAATAACTCAATGAATTACTGGATCATGTATATGTGATGTATGTATGATTGACGATAACTTGCTAATTCTTAATTTTGTATATATATAGTATATATACACATCAAAGTGCGCCATTTCCGGGTGACGTTCTCTGTTAAACGTACTTGTTGAAGAATTTGTAGTTTGTCAACAAAAAAAGTTTTCCCGCAAGGAACAATTTTTTATCCCAATTTGTGTATGTTATTTATCGGTGGAATCGATTTTCCATTCATTCAACAGAAGAACATTATCAATATATTGTAACATTATATCTTTCTTTGGCAATGAAAATCCATTAATTATTACTAACAAATATTCCCAGTTATTTTTTATAAATGACATACCATGATATACTTTGAAAAGTTTACGGGTAAAAATAAATTGATAACAATTAATTCATAGCTGTTTATAATTCAAATTATTACGAATCTAATGTGTTTCTATTATCATGGAAACATTTTTTCCCGTACATCTCGGAAACTGTAATACAATGTGTTTCTATCCTCCGGTAGACTTCAAGCTTTGATAATGAGCTCGGATAAATTGTACTTCATGTTCAGTAGTTTCATGATCAATGTGTAGGCATTCCAATATTCTCAAACCACCAATATAATACTAGTTGATTTCTCATTAATCTGGAAGTTTGTAAAAATTTTGTAGAAAGTATCGATTTTTTTTAAACAAAATGAATAAATTGTTTGGAACATCCGAGTTCAGAAATCTCACGCGTACCAAAAATTACTCAATTTACTCGGTGCTTCTCCTTCTGAGATTTGTTTTCTGATATAATTTTCCATGGAAAATCAACTTTGAGCCTTCGCAATCCTTGATAACCCTTTGTGTACTATTAGAGTTGCAAAAGTATTCTACAAAAATGTCATGGGTTTTTTTTTTTTCATCAAAAATTTGGTAAAACTTAATACCCACGTGGCAAAAGTAATTTCGAGGGGCCAAATGATCATAAAAAAAATTCCCTTTGATTGAATGCGAAATCGAATTTATCCGATAAACTGCTGCATGAATTGAGGTGAAAATTTATCTCTTGTGGTAGACATTTTTTTTACCTTTCGAAAAATACTGACTCTCCAACAAACAGTTTTCAAATAAAAATATTCCGCCCCAAAATGACACACCATACTATAAATGTTTATACTCATGTCTGTTTTTTGTTTGAATATGGGTTGTTTGTTTAATTGAAAAATTTCGGTTGCAATCGAACATAATTTGCAGGTACGGGTAAGAAACATGAGCGCAAAAGACAAAAAGGAAAAACCCATAAGACTCTACGAAATCTCAGTTGTGTTTCAGCCAGCACAAGCAAAGGTACCATTGAGTGCATATTACTGTTCTGAAAAAAAAAAAAAAAAAAAAAACACCACCACATTAAAAAAACCCATCTTCAACGTCCTCATGTGGAAACGTTGAGACAGGCAGAATGTCTCTAACTTCTTCTCAATTAATATATATTCTTTAAAATTTTCTCTTATATGTACAATGCATCATTTATCATTGTAATGTGTGACACATTCACATGTACACAAAGATATATATACATCCGCACTTCACACCAAGTAAAACGGATAGATTTAAAAAGCATATATTCATATACACAGGGATGTAGAATTAAGAGGCAAAAAAAAGTTTGTTGTGATAGTAAAAAAACCCCACAATTTATCATTATTCTTCGAGTCACTATTTTTCCGCACAGAATGGTTCAATTGAATAATAACTGCCATTACATTGTTTTACATTACACTTCAATGTAGTTGAATTGATTGACTAACACCCTTACTAATAGAAGGAACGAGGATTGCAACTAAATTCAACTAGGTATATATTTAGTAAGAAGCACATGAGGCGTATCAGCTTATTTGAGATTGATTGAACAAGTATATGAATTCAGAATAGTTATAAGAACAAATGGAGTTTTTCGAAAGAATAATTATTCGAGTTAACGTACTTATACAGTGTTTGGAAACAGAAAGAGTCAATCCATCGCTATCGTTGGCATGTTGACAAGTGGTAGAATGTGAAATTTATTTAGTGCACGATAATTCAGATTTTCAGAATATCATAATTTTGAATATGATCGAATTGCGATGTTATTTGTATAGCATGAAGCATTGTATGTGATATCAATTTGAGAAATACAAAGAGAAAGTACTTAGATACATATTTAATGCTGGAAAAATGACTAGAATAAAAACATACATTATTGGCGTATTGTTGGCTGAATTATTATCGAAATATTAATTGTACTTTTTTCACTTCTCTTTCCTCTTCCCGGGGTTAATATACAGTAAGTTTCGAACGATGGTGCCGATTGCGTGGCAATCTTCTGTTCTATTTCAAGTCTAAGGAACAATGGTCTGAGCCACTCGGTGTAATTATTTTGGAGCAGTGCAATTTTCGTGCCGAGCAACCGACTACTCAAATACCGTATGGTTTCAGTATTGGTAATATATTGTATTTATCTGTATTTTATTGAAATTCCTCAACATTTGTGAGGAAAAAAAAATGAAAACACCTGCTACAATGTTTGAATTTTCCAGTATTCGATGGTGGATTATATCAACAGTTGGGTGCTAATTCATTGGAAGAACGAGACGCGTGGTTACAAGCATTGCAATTAGCTAGCTACGAGTATATGCGTAGCCAATTATTGGCTTTGCGCGAAAGGATTGAAGCTTCATCAGGCCACAAAAACGACACTGATATCCAAATGTTACGTCTTCAGCGAGGAATCGTTACCGATCCTGCAGAAATTCCTGTATGTGAGATTTCTTTATCATGTGACAATCTATTATGTGATGGTCATGGTAGGCCACCAAATCCCGTACTTGAAATAGATATACAATCAAGGAAATCACGTACTTGGATAAAATATGCTCGCACTGAAGTGGTTGAACGTAGCAGTAATCCAGGATTTCTGACAACTGTGAGCTTTCGGTCGAGTGACGGATTAAATACCGATACAAAGGTACGAATCACGGCATACGATGTGCGAGAACGCGTCAGTCAAACAGCAACACCAATTGGAAGTGCGTTTGTAACATTTAGTGCTGTACAAGACACACCACGTTTACGAATACCGTTGAAATCACCAAAAACCACTACCGTAGGTTTTTTAACGATAAACGTCTGGAGTTTGGAAGTCGATGACAGAGGTAATAGTACAGAAAGCACACCATCACGAAATATTCAAATGACCAACAGTCAACAGGCATACTCCCATCGCAGATCGCAATCACTACCACCACGGCTTGGTACGAAAATGAAATTACCACATCAAGGCCAATTAAAATTATTATTCGCCAACCCCTACGTTCAAACGTACAGATTCCATTCAGGTTTGGGCGGCGATATTTGCGTACATGAAATAATGGCAGAATCCAAATTATGTTTTCAATTTCCGCAACAATTACTTGGAATTTGGATACAGGAAGAAAAAGAGTTACTACAAGAAGTCGCAGGGATGGGTGAATTACGTGAGCCATGGCATACGAAACAAGTTGAATTGCTTGATCGACATCTACATCTACTACATTTATATTCACAAGCGAAAGAAAATTTAATGGGATTCAATACAAGTTATTTCAAACGATCTTCCCGTAAAAACGATCGAACTTTGGAATTTTCACCACTTAATCTACATTTGCAGCGAATGTGGGTTCATAATGATACATTGAATAAATGTGGTTTCTATGATTTTATAAGTGTTGGTGCGTTTACAGCGCACTCGCACAAAAGTAAGAATGGCGGTTTGATACGTTTAGTACAAGCGTTGAAAGAATCACCAACGCGTCACGGTCAATTGTATCAGGGAACATCTAAAATCATGATGGCACATGATGCAATACAAGCAATAAAGCAATTACGTCGTGATGTCGTTGAAGCCATGAGAGCATTGATGAAATTGGCGAAGGAAAAACAAACAAGCGGTATGTTACCGATATGCGAGGATATGATATCAAAAACACGTATATTATTGAGTTTATGGGACCCTGGCTTAGTTGAAGAGGCATTAACATTCCTAGAAGAATATAAAGTTGCAAAAATACCAGAATATACAAAGAATACCACTGAAGAGAGTGTATCTTTATGTCTACATGGCAATCAATCGTTATCACCATTCAAACGTATCACACAGCAGTTAAATTTCGATTTGAAGAGTCCAGATTTCGATGATTTAATTACTCCTGATACACCCGAGTGTGTTCAAGATATATGGGCTCAAGAAAGTGCAAAGTCCAAATATTCATCACATAACAATGAGAAGAGTAGCAATGATGATCAAGATTTGACGATCGATGAAAACTTTGTGATATTCCCTGACGTTGAAGATGACCTAAAAGAAATTGTAAACATGAAAAATAATAAGGCGAATGACAAGGTTGATGATCATGATGATATTGTGAATGATAATTCTAAGATGGAGGAAGCGAAGATTGACATTGATGCGGAGCAGGAAGAGGCACAGGAGGTACAGGAGGATGAAGAAGAAAGAGTGGAAGTAGAAGATAAGTGTTCGAAAAGCCTTAAAGGTGAACGTGACCTTGGCAAACGTTTTCTCGATACGCAAAAAATGTGTAATTCGCCATCAGCGAACTATTACAAGCCAACTGACGAGCCGGAACCATGGGATTTAACTCAATTGAATATCGAAGCAAGTGTTATGTGCTTGGTGTCAAAGGTTAAATTTCTTTGCGGTAGATGTAGCAGTCCGGCAGTACGTTTACGAAATAAGAATGGTATGGCACGTTCACAAACGTTACGTAGTTGTCTACCGAGCAATCGTAGAGTCACTGACGTTGTGACAATCCAACCAAAGATTGATATAAAAAATGATGAGTCAACTAAATTATTGGAAAATTGCGGTGTTAATTCTGTTCCACAGCAATTAAATGCTGGTTATGATGGAGAAATTACGAGCACAGGTTTTGCAAAAGCCAAAGACGTTTGTCAGGCTGTCGATACGATGGCACAAATGATAAAAATCAATTCAGGACAAAAAAATAAATTTACTGAAGGTTTGGATTTTGCGTCAATTGTAGATTGGACAAGTGAATTACGCCCCAGTATGAAAAAATTACGTCAAGCAATGGATGGTCTATTAAAAACAGCGCGATTAACACATTCAGTATTCCGAGTCCAAGAAGATGCTAAAATTGCCCAACGTAGTTGTAATGTACGTTATCGACGCGATGTTTGTTTTAGTCAAGCTTTGACTGCACTTGTGAGTGGTTTAATGGCAAAATTGTGGTGTCAACGTCCAGACCCACTTTTTTTGCTCATTTTGACAACAATAGGACCATTAGTGAGTTTTGAAGCGCTTCTTAGTTATTATGGAAATGAAATTGACATGTGGGGTGACATGGCGGTTGCCGTTGAAGATATGCACACAGTCACTTTTACATTTACCCGCAGTGGATTGACACAGTCAAATGCAGATGGGAAAGCAACAGTCATCAACTCACAAATTCCAATACCACGTATTGTTGGTTCACGTGCAGCTCTAACAGTTATCCTTCCAGTACCCGATGGTATTTATTCACTTCTACCTCTTCCACAATCTTCTCGACACACTCTGACTTTCAATGTTACACCAGTATTTTTCAATGTCGGCATTAATGAATTGGCATCAATCGCCGAGAGTTTAGGCACAACAAAACCACAAGAGAAGAGTAATATCGATAATTTTGATAGACTGAACGAGTATTGGTTGAGATTCAAGAAACTTAATTTACCGATTGAGTCCAATACAACGAGATTGAGTATGGGGAAATTAGCGGTTAATCAAAGTTTGGCAGATCTGATGACGGCTTTAAAGACTACTGTACATTCAAAACAGCCAAAGAACACGGACATATTGCAATTGTCGTCACGAATATGTAGGCGAATGAAAGGATTGCGTTTTACAAGCTGCAAAAGTGCTAAGGATCGAACAGGAATGTCAATTACTCTGGAGCAAATTAATATTCTCGCGACTGAGTATCATTTATCGGAAAATGAATTCGGTCGCGCGTTGGACTGCATGCGAAGGTGAGTATTTTCAACTAATGAATATCTTCCATGATTCCCGTAGTCAGCGGATTTTGAATTGTACAAAGATGCTGATCGGCATCACGCAACTCTATTGTTCTATTGCTCCAATCATGTCATAGCCAATTTTTTTTCTCCACCTTTCAATAGAAAAGTTTGTCTGCAATCGGGCGTTGCGAGGTCTAATACCGGGAAAGCTTCGGTTGTGAATACATTCTGTCCTTCGATTGTACTCTATTCATTCATCATTCATTATATTTTAAATATCCAAAATTAAATTTCGAAGAGGAATAACATGAACATGCGATAATCATAATTTGAAAAATTTCATGATTTTTGATAATTCATTCCGACTTGAGAGTGAGCATTTTTTCGTACAAATACCCCGTACATATGCCCACAATTTCGTTACACGTTGTTATTCTGTTTTATTAATACTGAATATATACTTAAATAATGGAGAAATTATGGGAAACTGAGTTTTTGATGGTTGGAGCATGTCACTTTACAGTTTGAATATGGTGTATATGATTGAGAATAAGTAGACAAGGAAGTTGAATCGCTAAATCGATTGATCCAAATATATCTTGAATATGTAAATATTGCCGGCATTTTTATATCAGAATGTCGCATGTAAATGGATCTTAATGAACGTTTCATCCACCAACTGACGCAAGCATCAAATTCTTAACTATTTTTTTTTAAGAAATTATTGATTGCAACTCAATTAAACTTTCTCTGCCGAAAGATCCATCAGTTAAGGTCGTCATATATATATATATATATATATATATATATATATATATTTATGACAGCAAAATTAGAAAACGAAAAAATATACAGCGCATTGGATAGCGTACGAAATTCCGAAACGCCAGGTTATGCAAAAATCCTGCGATAATTCTAGAACAGATTATCTTTATCACGAAGGCCATGTCTATTCAAGGCCAGCAGTTTCCATGTCCGTTCCAGCCATTTTGTAGGGTCATTTCTCGTATGCGATTTAAAAAAAACGTTTTTTATTTCGTATTTCAAGAGCGTCTATTCAAAAGCAAGTACTTCTCAACTTTAATAATCGAAGTCATCACAATTGTGATGACGTTTGAATTCTCTCGAAACGATTAGAGAGTTGCGGTGTTTCTAAAATTCACAAACTAGTTATACTACTGATAGAGTCATGAATGTAAGTATCGCCCTGCATGATCCTTCATGCTTTCATTGTCCCAAGTGCTTGTTGAAAAATCAATATATTAGAGTGGACTGAAAAAATTGTATCTCGATGCTTGTGTCACCTCATCGTAAAATCTCATTTCCTTACGAATCAACAGAAAAAACGTTCTTATTTCATGTATCAACAAAACTGTTTGGTATTTCAATAATGTTTGTGATTTCTAATCTCGAAGGGGGAACACTATTGGAGATGCAAAAAATTTGCTGTTTTCCGAAATTTTTCTCTCAATGGAAAGACTTGTCACATTGGACCACGGCTTTATTTGCACACTTTCCAATTCATATTTTATCTGTTGGAAAATATATTTTCATTTTTCTTTCATTTGAATGGACGGGTGCATATAGCAGTCATCTCGGAAGATCCATCGGGAAATAACGAACTGCAGGAACTTTAACTTCAGCTGTAATTCTTTAAAAAAGATAAACCAGTTTTTTTTCGAAACTAGCATCACGTCGCTTTGCTGTCACGGAATCTTAAAGTACCTTGAAGATTTACGTTGGGGACACTATTACTATACACTGTCGCAAGTTACTCTACTTTATTAATCGATACTTTTGTCAATATTCAAGATAAAATACTTGACGAAATATGATAATTCATAATGTTATTATTGAATTAGTAAAATTGACTCTGACTTTATGAACGAAATAACTAAACGTAAATGAACTACTTTGGTCATTGAATCCAGTTTTCTGCCACACATTTTGCACTGATGCGAACATAATTGTTTTTTCAACGCGGTGGAAGAAATTCATGAATAATTAACAAGAGAGACTTGGAATACTTCCTTACAGTTTTCAAAAACCTTCTTTTAGTTTTCAAGAGTTGTTCTCTACATTTCCATGGACCGCCTATTCATTTCATGTGTACAGGGAATACACAATAACTTCTGTTAAAAAAATTTGTTCATGCTTTTTCAATATACATACTAATGATTAAAGCAATAAAAAAAATCGATATTTTGAATCGTCTAATGCCCCCCACCCTACGAGTTCACAACAATATGCGTTCGTTCACCTGTATTTCCCCACGAAAGTTGTGTCAGTATGATGCGAAAACGTAGAATGTTCATGAAAAATGAATACATTCATTTCGCATTTAGCAGATCATGCGCGTGAAGATTGTAAAGTTCATTGACCGTAAAGATGATAGACACAGCGTAACTTTAGAGCCGGGGAAATTTGATTATGAATTTCGAGGACCAACCAGAATTTTTGAAAGATGATAACAGCCAGCTGTAATTGGTTATAGTCTCAATGCAATACAAATAAAGTTTACTCGGGCTTATAAACTGAAAACTTAGTCTTTATAATCAAATAACTTTTATATTAACACTTTCAAACTTAATTCATTTTTTTCGTGAAAATTTGTATGCTTCTGATTATTACGCAACCAGATCAATATTGTTCATTCAATTTAACAATTG
Organism: Meteorus colon; assembly: GCA_030523085.1. Taxonomy (NCBI): domain Eukaryota; kingdom Metazoa; phylum Arthropoda; class Insecta; order Hymenoptera; family Braconidae; genus Meteorus; species Meteorus colon. The sequence goes on along the minus strand of JAPYZH010000587.1, from coordinate 10,832 downwards.
GTCGATACAATTCAATTCATTGATTCTTTGAAAAAGTATTTACTCATGATGCGCAGAGATGAGTAGCTTGGATGGCATATCGACATAATAATTGGTCGGAAGCAGTTCAGTATGATGTACGGTTTGCGGTCGGTTGGGCATGCAATGATCAGTTTGACACCTACTCTAGCACTTATTTTTTGCATATATGGTTGCTTATGTTACCATCTGGAACGAGTTTTTTTCTTCCCCCTATCATGACTATCAACTTTTGAAAATTTCTGGCGGCATGCCACAAAAAATTTATAGTTATCTAGAAAATAAATCCAAAGTGAGTCACAATGATGGTGAGTATCGGAGAATGCTACATGCGATGATAATTGCGACACTTAGCGGCGACCGAAATTTAACGAAACACAAATATATATTAGCAATATTTCTGGTTTAATCGGTTCAGCGACCCTACTTATGTATCAATATATACTATATTCAGCTTAAGAAGTTTCGATTCCTATATTTGATTCTGTATTTTAACAAGAAGTATCGCCAAAGTCAATTCATCTGCTGAATTTTTTTCATACTTTCCCTTCTTCATCATATTACAAGCCAAGGTTAATTCTCATTTTTCTTTCTAGCGAGGGTTGTCGGCGGGAGAATACGTGGAAAAATACCGGTGTTCGGAAGTATGCCTTCAACAGTTTGCAAATTTTAACTCTACCAAAAGCATACCGACCACCAACTGGTACTTATGGATCGGCACAAACTTAACTTCATATTCAAATTTTTCATACTCATAATATCTTCATGAATCTTCAGTGAAAAAATATATTTCCATATGAATAAACTGGAAAGAAATAAGAGGAGTATTCCAGGAAATACAGATTTTACTTTAACAGAGCCGAAGGTGTTGCGCAGTCAAGTGCCATTAGTCCAATTGGAAATAATTTCGAATGCACAACTTCTTTTGTAAATATTAAAAATACGTTGTGAACGAGGAAATAAATGAATGAGAAGAATCTGCACGAGTCTGGTAATAAGATTGAATGATGATGTTAATCCATACCTGATATATATCTTCCACCGATTATTCAAAAAAATCGGAGCAAAAAGAACGAAAGACAAGGACATTAATCAACGCAATTACTTATACGTAGTGATACATATTTCATTGATTGCGGGAACAACGTACTCCTTGATACCTGGAATGTTGATACTTAGAAATATTATAACATACATATATATATTGAAAAGAGGAAGAATGATTGTTTTTAGTTGAAGAAATTGTAATAAATTTTAAAATAGATTAACTCATTACATTCAAGATGAACTCCTACAAGTATGCATCCTTTTTTTCTCCCGCTCCCATTTCACAGAGTTAACGGGATATTGAACCATATCCCTTTGATTTTTTATAAGATTGATAACTGAAGAATCAATATTTCAAGAATATCCTGAGAACACGTGTTTTTCCAGTAATTCATCTATAGGTAAACTATTACAGTGATTCTGGGATGATAACCGGCCCTAGTAATTAAGTCATTCTCAATATATTTTGGCAATTAATCCTGATTTCTGAAGATTCTGACTCAATTCAGTGATTCATCAAACGGCACAATACCTGCTTGTGTGATATCATACGTCTTGAAATTGTGTCACAATACCAAATATCAATTTATACAAAGTATCATAGTTTCATAGTGTTATATAATACTGCAACTGATATCTGATTTTTTTCGGTAAACTACCGAATGATTCATCTATTCAAACTCTTTTATCAGGTTAATGGCAACTTTACCAGAACATCATCAAAGTTCATCGCTAATAATAAATGAAGTGTTTTTCGTCTGAATGCGGTCTGAATTGAGCTCAATCTGCAACTCCTCCCTCACAATAATCTTCATATATGTAAATTGTTAGGAGAAATCAGAAAACAATGACCTTCGTTCCATAGATCATTGTTCTCCGAGGTATTCTCTGAAAAGTGAGAAGCATGTAACTTCTCACATGCTATTAATGGTGATGTGACACCAATCATAGGTAGAAGAAACGAAAGAGAACGATTGAATATGTGCACTCTAGAATCTGTTATTATTTATATATGACAAGAATGCTATGGCATGTCATAATGTCTCTTCTTCTTAGATCTCATCATTATAATTAGAGATTCACGGCAGATTTTCGAACAAAATGGTGAAAGGCAATAGTTCAGATGGATTTCACTTAAAAACTGATCCTAGTATGGCTCGTATATCAGGTCATGTTTGTTCTTTTGTCCATAATAATCTCTATGATATACATCTATATATTTAATATATTTGAAGCGAGTATGTGGAAAGAGATGTTGACTCGAACTGCTGCTGACCATCTGGCATAAGTCCGATACCCAATATATCTCACTATCTCTTTTGTGGTTGGTGAATGCGAAATTGCATCCTGGGGCCGATACATTTTCGACCGCATATCAACTATGGGCCAGCTGCACACTTGAATTTGTTCTAAATGAAATGGATGATGATGATGATGATACTCGGCGCGTGGCCTGCATTACTAACCCATCCAAGTTCCTGCACATCAGACGACACGCGCCGGGAATGCAAACATATAGATATAGTTCGCAGGACGATACACGATAATAGCACCTATTGCAGATATACCCAGCAGAACATATGAATACAGCTTCAATATTGATTCGATCACAGTTCCAGATAAATATTTGAATGTTGATTGATGTCCATATATATTCATCAAAAGGGCTGTGCTGAATATGAAAAATAAAAATAAAAATGATATTCGCATTATGGCTGTATAGTTTTCAAAACATTAGCAGCATGATAGTTGACAATACATCAAGAAATGATATAGCTTAAGTTGAGAATAATCGATAAGAAGTAATTTTTTTTGTATCCACATATTCATGCATGTAAAAGTGGGGAAATCAAGAGGATTTTATACCTGATGGCACGATGTTGCTGTAGTGAACACCTGCCTCGGCATGCTTGCGTGGCCCACCCCGCACAGTTCTTTGTGTCTGTGTGTCCGCTGATATAAGCACCTGGATATTCATTCGGGTGGTTCAGTGAAGCTCCAACATTCTTTGAGTGAGAGTCGTTCATGGTTATGCCGAATAAAAATTCAGTTTTTCATCGTACATAAGGTCTATTTTCATCGAAAACTTCTCTTAAGAACTTCTAGTACATGTTCTATTGTGATTAAAAAAAAATTGAATAAACATATAGACCAAGATGAATTATCTGAAGTGGTCTGTGTTGATATTTGTTGTGAGTGCACTTTGCTATGCTGAAACATCATCTAATGAGTTTTCTAATACATTAAAACTGTTGCGCGAACAAGTTAATGCGCTGTTGGATCATCGACAGGAGGATTACAATGCGTTGGAAGAATCATTGAAACGAGCTATAGAAAAAAACACGGAACTCACAGTATTACGCAACGAAGTAAAACAATTGAGGTAAATAGTGAATGACAGTTGCTATTCGTATTTTTATGGGAATAGCTTGATAGTTGCGAATTGGGATATCATATAACTCAACGATCGGTGATATTTGAAATTTTTCAGATATCTCTCTTGTATCTTAAATTTATTATATTTTATGTTATTTTGCAGGAAGGAAGTGTCCATAATGCGTGGTGGAAGTGGCAACGAGGCGAAAAATGAACGTTTGAGGGTGAAATGGTTGGGTAGCGCAGTGACCGAATTGAAAAGTGAACTTGCTGAAGTATTACGCACGCAAAATGCAAGTGAAGAATTGGCACAACGTGCAAGAATGAAGAGTGAATTGGAATTATTGCGCGGTGATATTGCGCAAGTCGGTAGAGGTATTCGTGATCTGGGTGGAAGACTTACTCGAATTGAGGCATCACTTGGAACCGTTCGTGTTGACATAACAGCAGTGAAGGAGCGAACCGGCCAATTGACACGAAGCTGCGCTGATGTTGCAAGTCAAGTCAGTATTCACGCAAAAAACAAAAAAAAACAAAAACACCATGAATATTACACATGGAATAGGTTTCTTTTGAGAAATTTCTGAGATTAAAACCCATGCATCCTGAAAAAAAGTCGGAAATTACATTAAGATATTTCTTTGCGATCCTTGAGATGCCATCTCGCTCACAAATCACTTATTCATCTGTCGTGATGACAATTGGTGCAGAATTTCGTCACGTCCGAATATCAGTTGTAAAATAAAATACTGCTATAGTCATTCAATGTATTTTTATGGCATGTGTACTGATAGCTTGTGTCTTGAGTTGAAATGACACTCAGAGACTACAATCGTCAGTAGTATTTGGATTCAAGATAGAGGTATATCCACCCATGAACATTTCGAACCATTCCGTGAATAACTACATCTTTTGCAGTAGAAGGTACTCGCCTTAGTAGATCCCACATCGTCCGCAATTGAATATTCTCCATCCAAGTTATCGAAGTATATGGATAATATAAAACGACCATTTGATGCAAGACCCGTGAACGGATATATGAATACTCAACGTGAGAGTAATATTACTCAATCAAATTTGTGATTTCATTCGACTACTCCCGCCGAATACGATTAAAAAAAAAAAAAAGAGCATGGAATCGGCAGTTAAATGTATCAAGTCCATTAGAGTATTATGAATGCTGTTCGTTCATTTACCTCCCGTAGAGATATATCATGAGTAATTACACATAGGTATCAGATAACAGACAAATTTTAATAGCAGCATACTTTCATTAGTCAATAAACTCACATAAATGATTCACACTAGAATCTCAAGAAAATCCCATTTTTTTATCAACTCATTTGGAATGCTGCATTATTATTGATTGTCAAATTCATGTGTTGCGCATTACATCGCTCTATTAAAATGAGCCATAGTACCTGCACCTGCGAGCCAGCAGCAGGCCTTTGGCAAAGGGGCCGTAGCAGCCGGCTCTCGGTAATTTCAGCTTCCCGTTTGGACGGTGAGCAGCTGCTCCGCAGAACCAACACACATGCACACAATCCTCCCACTTTCTCTTTACCTCTTTCGCTTCCCCCGCTGTCCCCATGCCTTCTATCTTCACTCTACTGCCTGCTCATTCCAATGTCATGAGCCAGGTGAGCAGGTGGCGATATTTGTCCCCTTAGAAGGTTTTTGCTATCGCTCAGCCCTTTCTATTCTAACCGCATTCAAATGGCACTGCAAGGATTGCAACTGGGATGATTAAAAAAGGAAGAGAGTGCCTTACATAGGTATGATCTGTGTAGGGTTAGTTATATATTGAAACTCTCGAATTGCTCACCCATCATTTGCGCGTTTGTATACATGTTTGTGTGTGTGTGTGTGGGGGGGATGTATCCGGGCTGTGCGTGTGTGCATGTGTGTGCAACATTTTTCTATAACATTTGCGAATACCTTAAATTCTGGTTTTGAGAAAAGAATAAATTTTTAGCTATGTGGGAATGCTAAGCAGAATTGAGATTTGAGCTCGTGAACATGATTGGGTATTTATTTCATATTTTTAATCTGTTATAGTTAAGCGCAGTACAAATCGAGTTGAAGTCAATGAAGTGGGATCCAATGATGGAGCAGCAGAACTATCAGTTTACGACGAATGAGATACGTTTTCATCATAATGATCGAGAGAAAGTAATTATGAAGAATAAACATCGCCGAACACTACGACATAATTCATCAAGGTCACATTCAGCGCGCAACGTTGATGAACGATTATTGAACTTAGAACGTAAAATATCGCTGATTGCCAGGAAACGCGGTATTGTTGAACAACGTGTTGTGTATGAAAGTAATTCAGATTTTATCACAAATGAAATGTTGGAGAATTTCAAGGATGACTTGTCGAAGCATCTTCAGAATATAACGGATCGAGTGAATACAGTGGAAAAGCAACTCGGTGATTCGACAATAGCAATTCTTCAGCTGACGGATAAAATTGAGGATAGAATGACAGTTAATCAATCTGAAATGAAACGTGAATTTGCACGACTGGATATCAATGCTGCGCGAAAAAATGCTGAACTGTCATTGACTCGTGAGGAATTAAGTAATTTGCGAAGGACCGTTCAAGCATTGAGTGTAAGTGCATCGAAACTTCAAGAAAAAAGTGATATACAGCAGGGCACAATAACTAGTTTTGGCAAACAATTAGATCATTTATCGAACATTGATGTCGATGAATCGTTAGACAGAGCAATTAATGTTACTCATGAGTTGGAACATGTCGAAGATCAATATCGATTAATGGTTGATGCGTTACCGGGAAACTGTGATGCTCGTGATGGATTAACACTTCTCGGTGTTGGTCAAGGATCACCCTTACTTGTCTCCTGTAATAGTGGATGGATTGTCATTGCGCAACGTATCGATGGAATTGTTGATTTTGATCGAACATGGTCGGAATATGCGTCAGGTTTCGGCTCACCTCTCAATGAATTCTGGGTTGGTAACGAAGCACTACACCGACTTACACGCGACAATTGTACGCAACTGCGAATTGATTTAACTGATATTTATGGTAGAAAATGGCGAGCGGAATATGATTATTTCAATGTGCAATCGGAGGATACTGGGTATCGATTACACGTTGGTGGTTATAGTGGTAATGCAACTGATGCATTGGCATATCAGAACGGCATGGCGTTCAGTGCTAAAGATCGAGACATGGACATTAGTACGGCTGATTGTGCGGCTAACTATCACGGCGGCTGGTGGTTCAGTCATTGTCAACACGCTAACTTAAATGCACGTTATTCTTTGGGTTTAACTTGGTACCGATCGGATGATAATGAATGGATGGCTGTTGGTGCATCAACAATGTCAATACAACGCAAACGCGATTTTCACTGTTCTTAGTTTCACTCTTTCTTTCAATCCCTGAAAGTAAATGTGAAAGTTAATATAAATAATCCTATAGTGGTCAACGTTCATTTGCTGAGTTTACATTCCATTACTTTGAATGTGGATCCTGTGAGATGATTACATCTCATATTCGCTACTTTTCGGAAATATTCGAAAAGCAAACCATTTTTATCAAGCAATAGAATAGGCTTAACCACTGAAAGATTAAAATTTGTTGCGAAGCATTATATTTCGTTCAGAAGATTGTACATGGAAAAAACTTAATTATTATATTTCAACATTTACTATAATTGAATAATGCTGATTCATAAACCAAAGATTTATTTAGTAAAAACTTCATTGTCATAATCTTATAATTCGATATTTCGGTTTTCAAAAACTTGTTCCCTTCTCATATGTCCATTATGTTCGCAAAATTATGAGCGTGAGATAGTGGTATTTTGTTCATCTCATATGATAGTTTCGTGATTCGATGGGAGAATAATTGAGAATCAAGTTCCGCTCTCAATGACAAACAAAGAGAAAGAATTTGCTGATAGGCTTCCATTTCCCAGTATCAATTCATACATCATTACAGAGTACGTCGAATTAACATAAATTATCATTTATCATAAATTATGAATCGAAATGTATGAACGAAAACCACCACCGACTGAAGGGTGATGTGATGGACAAAAGTGATTCTGGGGCTTGCATCCATATAATAATTTGTATGGTCAACCGGACACTATTTTTCGATACTAGAGAAAATTGACTTAATAACTCAGTCAGGCAACATAATCCAACACCATGATGAGCCCCGATTGTCTTATTATAATTATTCAACAAATTACAAAAATCTTATAAGATTTGAATTCAATGCTCATGTATGTAAATAATTCTATATATATTCATCATTCCGATGAAAATATTTAAAATAAGATTTTATGAATGCAAAAAACACCAAAGGTTTTAATTTTTATTGTACCAATAACATTTTCCCAGTAAATATACAATATATCATTTTATACTCAAACACTATACACACATGTCTGCCCGTTTCAATTTTTTTTTTATAATATTCGTCCTTACAAGTTTTTTTGTTTCTTGCAGAGTGTTGGTTTTCCACTTGCCCTAAATCGGATTTCGATCATAGCCGTACATGCTGATTAATACCGTGCAATATTATGAGAAATCGTCGAATGCGTCGTTAGGTGATCTTAGTATACCGGTTTAGGGATGCTAAGATTATTTAGGAATTTTCAGGAGCCAGTCGGGATCAAATGGAAAATACCAATAATATCAGTGTGAACTTATTGGTTTCAAGTCAAGATAAGACCAATAGTGAAGCGCAGTAGAAGTGAGAAAATAAATAATGATTTGATGTGATTTCAGATGTGAAATATATATATATATATATATTGTAATGAAAAAGTTCTAATTGTGCTCTGAAATCGAGAGTAATTTATTGCACCATTACTGGAAGACATATTCATGTAGATATGGGTTTCGTTAACAAGATCTATGACAAGTACATCAATATTGCGAATTTGATTGGTAACTTTCAACACCAAGACCCATTTGACAAGATAACTGATGCCATAAGGAGAGTTACATCAAAAGATGAAACAGCTGCATCGATAACATGATATCGAAGGTAACCATACGACCAAAATTAAAAGTATGTTACGTCTTGACGGGAGTTCCGATCGATGATTTAATGTTACTTCTTTTATTGATTGATTATTTAGATGATCCCTTTTGATTCAGGGAGTAGAATTGATTATTTGATTGTTTGTTTGTTTGACTGCTTCGTCGATCCTTGATGCTTGTAATTGCTTCTTATATCGGAATATTTTCCAATCGAGAACGCGTTAGAAATAATTTAATTTAGATAAAGTTCCGAAAATGGTAGGGGATCGTGTGCTTTGCCACTGTTACGCACAGTAGGTGAAGGATTTGGATGCTGGTTGAGTTCACAAATTGATTTTATCTTCGATGAACTTGAGTTTCACTCGATCTATTTATTGATGCTTAGAATATTTGTATACATGAATGGTAATCGATAGCTTCCACTTTAGATTAAGATTCTGTTTGATTTATATGATTTAGTTTGCCTTTTGTATATGATTCACAGAACTTTGGCTAATATTTATCAAGCAATGTTGATAACTCAAGAATCGGTATTGAACTGACTGTTTTGACTGATTAAGACTATATAAATGTCTATAGTTGAGTGTGTTTATTGGAGAGAGGGAACGGTATTTATGTGGATTTTATTGATGATGGAAGGAAATGATGGACGGATATTCGTCAACTATTTCTGTGTGAATTCGCGAACGTTCTGTGTTCCCACACGTTGGACAAAAGTTGACGTTTGCTGAATTTATGTATTTCTTTTCCTCGTGGTGTTCCCACATCATAAAATATGCTGAAGTTCTCAATTCAAGTAAATTTGATCGTATTTGGTTGGCGAATTCTCAATGTATACAATTTCTTTTATTTCCAACTCTGAATATTTGATCGGCGAGTATTTGCTCGACGGGATGTCGCGTATCTTATTAACTATATATAAATATATATATATATATATATATTAACTATAAAATGTTTATTTCATTGAACGCTTGAATTAAATATTATTTATTTAATTCGACAGTGTAATTATGTATGAGTTGGGAATTAAGATGAAGGGATGGCCAGTACGTAACGATTAATTCTGAAAAATCTAGAACTGCGTCTGTATTCTTAGAAAGTGTGCATATTGATTGCTCAGCAATGCTGTGTAAATAATGAGTGATGATGAATAAAAGACATTTTTCCGAGTCGTCTTGTCGCCTTTATGGGATGGCGACGGTATTTTGAGGCAAATTATTGTCTCTCATATTCCAACAATTAATATCCTCCTAAAAAATCCCTGAAGACATCAAAAACTATCTGATACTTTAAGATGAGAAACGATCATTTTTCATCCATTTCTCACAAAAAATATGAAATTTTCGTCGCGCATGATTTTCCATCAATTTGGTATAGCTTGGTATATTCTATCGCAATTTGTTAGCATTATTCTGAAATTATTCATCATATTTTCGAAAATTTGAGGTTTTTTTTTCATTTTTTGTGATTATTTAACGATTTCTGTTGAATTATAAAACTCGAATTTTCATTTTGGATACCATCACTCATTTTTCTATTGATGCATATAACTCTATTTTGGTGCATAATTATAATATATATGTTTATGAAATGAGAAGGTTGCTTTCTATATGAAATGTATAAAACAGAGTTTTGAATGAACAAAAATCACATCCGCTAATCTAATTTAATAGATGCCATGAAATCACATTTGTAAACATATATTTCAATAACGAAGTACAATAGTTCTCCTAATTTGAAGTTCAGTTTCCATCATAGATTACTCACTATTATGATATTAGACATAATCTGCAGTTAATGATTCTCACAAATCCACAAATTTCGTACAAAATCTGTAAAATGAAATCAAAACTTATATCAATTAAATGAATTGTTCAGTTCATATTGCTATTCAAAATACATTCATGATCTTTCTCAGTCCAGGAATAACACACATGCGCCACGAGATAACATCAAGCTTGCAATTGGTTTTCTGCCTTATCGGTGTTTCTCACCAATCACCAGCAGACCAGGTTTGTATGTCGACATAGATGAATGTGATTAATTAAGTTGTCATTATATATGCAGCACTATGGATTATAATGAATGAATAAATTCACCACTTGATGCATGTACAAAAGCATACAGATTCATAGGTAGAGATATTGAGATGAAAAGGTATCGAACTGTTAAGGAATTCGGGAGGCAGGGACAATCTATGAGAGTGATTCGGTTAATGGAAATTTCCAACATTATCGATTATTAACAAAATAAGAAAATTTAATGACCGTGAAGATTGACGTTACAAACACCTTGAGGGGTAGTAACTCTATTGGGACAATTGCCAGTGAAAGCTTATTCAAGAGAGCTGTGTC